>CABHPR010155646.1:0-29992 GCA_902168415.1 Peromyscus melanophrys | reverse complement strand
AGAGAGAGAGAGAGAGAGAGAGAGAGAGAGAGAGAGAGAGAGAGAGACCTAGTTTCCTGAGATGCTGAAAGATTACAATGGTCATATTGTTTATATGTAATTCAGCATAGAAACCTTTAAGAGTGAAAAGGGGAAATTAACAAGGACAAAGCAATGACCAAGTAGGAACTGTGCTAGGGAAATGGATATATGTGCTTCCTGATGAAAACAGTTTATAAATTTATAATCAGGTTAACGTATACTTCCCACTTCCTTCTTGCTTTCTCTCAGTTGAAACTCTGTGTGGATATGCTGCAAGACGAAGGGACTGCAGAGCTGGGGAGATGCAAAGTATAAGATGTATGTAGGAGCAAAGAAGGGTGAGCTTGAGGCTGAGAGTTGTTTTCTAGGAAATAAAGCCTATAAGTCTACTGAAGTTATTTGACAGAAAACCATTTTGTGGGCTCTACTATAGCCAGTTATTTCCCCAAACTTTTCATTATGTCTTAGAACAACATTGTGAGTTAGGCATTATTATAAGAATTGTGCCCTTGATGGAAAATAAAATATATGAATGCCTGAAAATGCACTTTTAGACTAAGCTAAGACAGGTCTAATTCTACAATGAACCCTTATTCTGTCACCAAAATTTGTCTTTAATACATGCCAGTTTTTATTTCTAATACCAGTCTTGGTTTATTTTGTGCATTGTTTCTGTTCTTGCAGCCTATTTACCTATGCACTCCCATGTCGCTCTGTACTTTATTGAGGACAAGCTACTCTTGCTCAGAGCCCCCCCACCCCAGTGCCAGCATAGACAACTGAACTTATTTAATTTCCTGATCCCCAGATTTTCCCTGCTTGACTTTTAGTTTAGCCATAATTTACTCATCATTTCCTGTTAGCCATCCATACCAAACTGTAGTGCATTTAATGTGCAAGCTAAAAACCTTGTTTTTGTACCATTTTTATCTTGTCTCTTCTACTTGAAGGTAGAATCTATCTTTTATATATTTTAAGAATATCATTACAAATGAGACTAACACTAGTGTAGTGTATATTAAATTCTTAGATATTCGTTGAATGAATGGAGAAAAGAATGAAGAGAGAAACTCATGACAGTCTTCATAACAACAGACCAATAAGTGAAAGTGAAATAAGTCCACTGTCATTATCAAATGAAACAGTGTCAATATAACCTAATGTGGCATAAAGAAGCCGGTCTTTCAGTTAATTCTTTCTATTATCATTTCTTTGATTTTTTTGAGATTATATTATAATTGCCTCATTTATCCCTCCAAAGTTGCCTTTTTGTAAAGTTTCACTACCACATCTGTGTGAGAAAGAAGTGGTTTTATAGTGAACACAGCTTGAGAAAAGGAACAAACCATTTACTTCTTCCATGGAGTCCAACTTGTTAACATCCCATGCATTGTCATAGTCATGGTGATTGAATTTGGCAGATATAGATTAGATCTATTAATTCATTCAACAACTTGTCACTAGGCATGGGTCCCTGTCCTGAGATCTGGATGACAGGACATACCTATGTACTTTCCCCTATAGATTAAAAAGAAAAAAAGGGATAAAACGGTCTGAGATGAAGGATATAACAAGAAATCTGATCAATAGATATCCTGATATTCTTATGGTAGTTCATTGAACTATATGTACAAACAATTATTAGAAAGCAAAATAATAGGGCACAGTCTCAGTTTGTAGACAAAATTGGTAATGTTGGAACTGAAATTCACCAATCTTGATGCCAACTTAGATTGTGACCTTTATGTATGGACAAGCCAAATTTCCATATTTTATTCTGTTTGTCTGTTGATATATATATATATCATATATATCTACTCATCTATCTTTCTTCTCTTATGTTTTTTCATCTTAAAGTTCAATGACCCGATTCTGTTATTTCCTAAGGAATTAGAAATGCCATCCTATTGATTGTTGTCTAATATAGTAATTTCTGGATTAATCGCTGCTTGTGCACTTACCAATGTGATTCTGAAATTTCCACATATATTCTGTCTATATCATTTGAAAGTTGCTAACAATTACTTCTGATCTTTTAAAATAGTGAGAATACCTCAAAGCCGTGGACTATCTAACAAAAATCTATGTAGTGTGTAGCTGGAGATTTCTCCAGTCCCGCTGGGGCCTACAGACACTCAGACTCAAGTAAACACACAGAGAACTTTTTACTTATAAACTGTATGGCCATGGCAGGCTTCTTGCTATCTAGTTCTTGTACTTTAAATTAACCCATTTATATTAATCTATAAGTTGCCATGTGGCTTATAGCTTACCAGTACTTTACATCACGGCGGCAGCGGTTGGCAGCATCTCCTGACTCAGCCTTCCACTTCCCAGAATTCTCTTCTCTGCTTGTCCTGCTTATACTATACTTTCCTGCATGGCTACTGGCCAATCAGCATCAGTATTTTGTATATCAACCAAATCAGAGCAACACATTCACAGCATACAGAGCTGTATCCACAATAGTAGAAGAAAAACAAAACAAACAAACAAACAAACAAAAAAACAAACAAAAAACCCTTAAAGCTATTAGTCAGGGATGTCTGATTAATATCCAAAACAATTTAGGCTATTGCTATTGCCCTTTCTTGCCTCCCATAATTTGAAGGTAAATCCCTACTGCTGGTGACACTATGCATGTACATTGGACACAGAACTCAGGAGAAAAGCTGTGTCTGACATGGTAGTCTCTTCTATGTTGATTAGCTTTTATATTACTAGAAGGTGCTGCGGAAGCTTACAAGGAAGAAAAGAAATCAATAGTTCTACCTATTTGTGACCTATGAAGCACAACCATGATGAGCATAGCAAGATATAACTAAAGGAGCAATAGTGGCTTTTATATCTTGGCAGTAATCAACAGCTCTCTAATTGGATTTAAGAATTGCTCAATAAGAAGGAATTCATGCCTGGTGGTAGAATCATGGCCAAATACCTGTAGCTAGTGAGGTTATGTATCACAAAGAAAAATATATTACTGACATTTTCCTAAAGTATTATAATTCCTAACTGTAAATCCACATATTAGGACAAGTATTTGTAATAGTCCCTATCCTCCATCAAAGAAGCTTCTTTTTCTAGCAAACAGAGACCATTCAGAAAGCCACAACTGGTAAAAATGCAGATGACATCTGCCCATGGGATGCTCTCTATGATTGACACATCTAACACAATAGCCCTATGTCTAAGACTCAGGAAAAAATCACAGAAGAGGTGAAATAAATGGAAGAACCAGAAGGCCAGGATATATGCTTTGAGATTGTGTCTTTGGGATATGACAGGAAAACTGCAACTTTGAAATCTCAGCACTGTGACTGTCTGAACAATACCCAAATAATGACAAAAAATAACAGGCTAACTTGGATGGGGGAGACTCTCAAAGAGGTACACTCTTAGATAAAGAGCTATAGGCAATTAATGTAGACAAAGGGGGCTGCCTATTCTATAGGGATGACCCCCTTATTGGTTATCTAATATTAAGTAGTTAGTCCCCAAAACATATACATATGAACAACACTAGATGATTCAGCAGGGGTGTGTGTGTGTGTGTGTGTGTGTGTGTGTGTGTGTGTGTGTGTGTATTATATTTGGAAATAAACTTTTCCCAAAAAATAAAATGACAGAAACTTAAAAGAGCAAGCAGGAGTATACATGGGCAAGTTTGGAGGGATAGGAGGGAGTTGAGAAATGATGTAGATACAATACATGAAATTAAAAAAAAATAACTATAGTGAAAAGAATTTTAAACCGTTGAGATTAATTTAAGAAAGCAAGCAATATAGAAATAAATATGCCAAGATGACCAAGTCTAGTATGTGTCATAATGAGCCCCTGAGATCTATAACTACTTCTCAGTT
This sequence comes from Peromyscus melanophrys, assembly GCA_902168415.1. Classification (NCBI taxonomy): domain Eukaryota; kingdom Metazoa; phylum Chordata; class Mammalia; order Rodentia; family Cricetidae; genus Peromyscus; species Peromyscus melanophrys. The sequence continues at coordinate 26,111 of CABHPR010155646.1, read as the reverse complement.
CTGTAGCCACCAGCTATATGTGGTTATTAAATACTATTAATGCATACCATATGACACTAAATCTTAAGTTGTCTTTAAATTATTTATATTGGAAATTAAATAAATAAGACTAATTGCTAGCCTACTGGACAATGTGACATGAGACACTTAAGGCCACTTGGAAACTGTGATGAAGAATGCTACTTCAGTAGATAAAATCAGTACCACAGCACATTACAAAGAAAAAATATTATTTCTTCTCATACCAAATTATCTTGGCAGTGGATAAAATATCCTAGAACCAAGTCCAGTTTAAACCTTAGCTCCTAATTATGGCTTCAGCTATGGATTATATGGAAAGTTGGTCTGATCTTGAGAATATATATGAAAATTATATATATATACATGCATATATATATAAAATAAACCATTACATAATATAATAATGTAATATTTTTTCTAATTAGATTGTGGTTGATCTGAGTATTTCTGATGACTTGGGTGAAGTAAAGCTGACTTTTTGAGTGATTCTCATGTCTGCATCAATAATCATCTGATAGGGAAAGGCTTCAGACCATTGGCTGACACAACCCTACCATCCACTTTCCACCCTCCTATATCCTAGGATAAAAAATTTTCATAAGGAAGAGAAAGGAATAACAAAATGGAAGTAAAAATAATTATGTACATTGGGATATTTTTTAAACATTTAAACAAATTCTATGAACAAGAACAAGGAACGTAACTAGATTCAATTGATAAACACTTAGTTTATAAAAATTTATCTTATGCATTTATTTATTATTATGATCAATCCATGTGAGTCTATTAAATTATTAAGATATAAATTGAGGAAATACACTCATGAATACAGAACAGATTAGACAGCTGAAGTTGTCCTCTGATCTGACCAGGAGTGAATCCACCTAGCAGGAAAGATTAGGAAGAAGGGGCATGTGACCCTTCTCTAACTCATTATAAGAGGTCATGTACAATGGCAGGAAGCAATGCCTCCTGTGGGCTGTATAGCCCAAGGTCATGGGCAGAGCAAATACCACTATAATTTATTTGTTTATTTATTTATTTATGTGTGTGTGTGTGTGTGTGTGTGTGTGTGTGTGTGTGTGTGTGTGTAGTAAGTGTGCCTGGAGGTCAAAATTGGAGTTGAAGTTACAAGCAATGCGTAACACCTGACTTGTGGTTGCTATCATCTGAACTCTAAGCCAGATGATATGGCTGTGTATGATTTCACAGCAAGAGATTTCACCATCAAGTGATCTCTCCATCTCCTAAAAAACAATGGCCAACTGATATATGGTTTAACTCAAGGCCCATACCATAATAGGGAGCCCATGCTATATACTGCCTGGATGGGCAGGAACCAGTGACTGGATAGCCCAGAGACCTAGGGTAGATCCAAACACGACTGAAAAAAAAAATCAATGAGATGATTCCTAATGCTATTCTGCTATATTCATAGGTGGGTGCCTTGTCTAGTAGTCAGTAATCAGAGTGGCTTCCTCTGCCAGCAGGTGGGAGGGCCAGAGACCCTCTGTCAGATATTATGAGAAAAGAGCCTAAACAGGAAGGCTACATCAGGTCTCTCCCCTGGGAGATCATCAAGGAACCCCAAGGAAGACAGGAAGGAAGATTGTAGGAGTCAGCCGGGCTAGTGGACACCAGGAGAACATTGGCCACTCAGTCAACTAAGCAGGTCTCATATGGTCTCACAGAGACAGAAATGGCCAGCACAAGGCCTGCATGGGTCTGTACCAGGTCCTTTGTTATGTTATGACTGTTTTCTTGATTTTTGTTGGGGTCCTAACAGTGGCAGCAGGTGTATCTCTGACTTTTTTGCTCGCTCTTAGGACTCTTTTCCTCCTATTGGATTGTTTTGTCTTTCCTGGATATGAGGGTTTTTGTCTTGTCTTATTATGTCTTGTTTTGTCCTGTTTGGCTGTCAGCTCTTGAAGGCTTGTTCTTTTCTGAAGAGGAAATGGAGGGGATCTGGATCTAGGGATGTGGGGAGGTGGGGAAATACCTGGGAGGAATGGAGAAAGGGAAAATTATGGTCAGGATATATTATATGAGAGAAGAATCTATTTTGAAGAAAATATATAAAAAGAGCAATCACACCATTAAATAGAAAAGGATAAAAGTGTGACATTATTGAATTCAGTATAAAATAATGCTTCATAACATTTAATTCTTATTTATGTAAGAAATAACATCTAGATCGGGTAAGTACTTTGGGCACAAATTTTCAACTCTTGTGTGATAAATTTGTTACGTTTATTTCAGACAAAGTGTACTATATTTGCTTGAAGGTGCAAGCTGACAGTGGATCATGTGACTTATGGGATTTAGATTTCTTGAAGGGAATAAGGCAAGGATGAATTTGGGCAATGTGTATGTGACAGTGAGCATGGTTCACCAGTGTAAAGGAAACACAGGGAGCTTACAAAACTGGCAAGAAAGGACCATACCAACCTTGGCTTTTATAGAAACTGCAAAATAATCTAAATGCCAAACTGTTCCTGATCTCTCTGGCCTCATTCAATTAGCCCTAATCCAGTTTTTGGGAAGGAAGAATGTCTTTGAGGAACCTTTGCTTTCTTTCATTCTTCTGGTGCCAATCATAGCCATCACTAGTTGTCAGGAACAGGCTCTCCGTTATGGCTTCATAGCACTGGAGCACTCCACACTAGCCACATAGTGACAACCTAATTGTCATATGAGACTTAGAATATGCTGATTTGTAACATGAATCTTAAAAGGTCTTATTAAATAAAAAACCCGGAGCCAGACATTGGGGTAAATTCTGAAAGATCAGAGAAATAGAACAAGCTAAAGCCAACATCACCTTACTGACCTTCAGTCTCCAAAGAGACCTAGTTCCTGTATATCCATACCTATATTCCTTTCTGTTCTACTAACTCATTCCTCTCTCTGCCCAGCTACATCACTTTCTCTTCCTGCCCAGCTATGTCACTTCCTGTCTGTCTATACAGACCTCCAAATCTTTATGATTAGCTATGTTGGAATTTAAGGTATGTGCTTCCAAGACTGGGTCTGTTCCTAGTGTGGCCTTGAACTCACAGAGATGTAGACAGAACACTGCCTCTGTAATGATAGGATTAAAGGCATGTGCTACCACTACCTGACTTCTATGTCTAATATAGTGGTTGGCTTTTTCCTCTGATGCTCAGATAAATTTTACTGGGGAAGACAGATAAAATATCACCACACTGCTTATTTGTTGTGTTTTGTGTTTTTGTTTTAAAATTTAAAAAGTCATTTATTTCTGAATGCCTCTTGCACATGACTCACCTACATGGGTCCATCATCAAAGCAAACATAGTATATCCAGTGTAATCATTTCCTTTGCAGTTTAAAATACCAGAAATTTGTCACTTATTTCTGAATGCCTCTTGCACATGACTCACCTACATGGGTCCATCATCAAAGCAAACATAGTATATCCAGTGTAATCATTTCCTTTGTAGTTTAAAACACCAGAAATGTGTTGCTTCATAGTTCTTGGGTCTAAAAATCAAAATTAATCAAGTTGTCTATGTATATTCTAGCATATATTTCTTTGATTCTTTCAGTTTCTGGTCGTTGCTGGTATTCCTTGGCTCATTGACACATCTCACTGTGGTAATTTTTCTCTGTGGAATTCTGCTCTAGGAATTCCTCTGTGTCTTTTTTCTTTTATGAGTTCTTTTAAGAACACTAGACATTGGATTACAGCACACACTGATGCAACGTGACTTCCTGTAAACTAGTTGTATCTGTCAATACTTTATATCTGTGCAAAGTCATAGACAGTTGGATTGACATTGATTTGCAGGGATACTATTCTCTTCAATTTATCCATGATATAATGATTTATTATACAGACAATAACATTCATTATTTAGGAGTCTATTAGCTATATTTCTTGTTGTTATGATAAAAGCAATTTAAAAGAAAGGTTTTATTTTGGATCACAGTTCAAGGGTAAAGTTTCCATGGACAGGGAGTCCTAGTGGCAGAACTTGAATCAGTTGGTCAAGTTACATTCCTGTCAAGGAGCAGAGAGCAAAGAATGATTGTGTTCTACTAGTGTTCTGCTTTTGATGCAATCCAGGAATCAAGCCTAAGATCTGGTGCCACTCACTTTCACAGTGCGCCTTCATGCTACGTTAATCTAATCAAGATGATCCCTCACAGACATGGCAAGAGGCCAGGCAAGCATAGCTATCACAAGTTCACTCGGAGGCTTGTTTTCATGGTAATTCTGATACAACTAAATAGATAATCACCATCAGCCATTGTCAGGAAAATAACTATGTAGTTCTTATGTGCAAAGTACTTTGCCAACTCCCACACATTATATTGAAGTGGTCATCACTATTATATGGTCATCACTATTCTATCATTAAAAGGACTTTATTATCTCTTTTTACTGATGAACTGATGCTTATGACTGAACTGTGCAAGATGGCACAGGTAGTAAAAAGTATAGAAGTGTAAAGCCTGCATATACTGAATACAGACTTTATCCTTGTAATTATGAAAACATTTAGAACAAACTGAAGTTATTTTATTAGATTTAGAAATCAATACTATTTGTAGTATAAGAGCATACTCTGAAATCATTTGTCTTGACAAGACATATTGTAGCTAGAGTTTTCCTGCCTGGCCCACAGTCAGGACAAATCTCTCTCACCCGCCAGGCCACAGCCGCTCAGACCCAACCAAGTAAACACAGAGATATTTTTTATATTATATATTATATTTTATATTATATTATTTAAACTGTTTGGCTAATGGCTCAGGCTTCTAGCTATCTAGTTCTTACATCTTAAATTAATCCATTTCAATAAATCTATACCTTGCCACATTGCTTGTGGCTTACCGGCATCTTCACATGCTGTTTGTCATGGTGGCGGCTGGCAGCGTCTCCGCTCAGCCTTCCCCTTCCCAGAATTCTCTCCTCCTTGTCCCGTCTATACTTCTTCCTGCCTGACCACTGGCCAATCAGTGTTTTATTTATTGACCAATAAACAACATGTTTGACATACAGACCATCCCACAGCAACATATATCTATGGCCATATTATAATATGAACATATTCAATCTTATAACATAAAAACAATGCCTGATACATAGATACATGAAACTGTTTATTCCATGCCACCAGTGTGTTGGTTTTGAGGAGTTACAGATGATTATCACTTACAAAATAAATACTGGCTATTTATTTTTTCCTTTGCACACCACATTTTTGCACTTAAAATTACACACACACACACACACACACACACACACACACACACACACGGGAGGGATGCATGGATCTTATCAAATTTAATTATACTTAATTATCCCAGCATTCAAGTCTTATGATAGAAGGTGAAAGATATGACAAGTAGTCTACTTTGAACTACAGAGTTTGCTCTTCATGACACAAAATATGACAATCCTTTCACAGGTCCTTTAAGGAAAGAGTTTTTTTTTTATTTTTTTCATTCATTTACTTGTTCATTCATTGAAAAGCATAATATTCCTACTCTGCCTTCCTTAAATACTTCTTGCATGTCTAATATGCTATGATTATATTTCTATGTATAAGCATGAGAGTTGGTTAATAATATATTTAGACAAAAATGTGTAATGGATTGGGAAAAATTTATGGTGTTTATAGGAAAATAGAATGTACTTAATTTAATATTTATGGAAATGTATAGTTGGAAAATAACTAAATGAAGGGTAGAAATCTATCTAATATTCTTCTTTCTATAGTGATGTTTTTATTTATTCTTTCAGTGTTTAATCCCTTAAATACAATTTTCTTTTTGAAATTTATTCAGTTTTGTATCCCAGAACCTACTACTTCCCTTGCCATATAGTAAATATGCTGCATAAACTAGTTAAATTAGTTACTTTAGTAAAAGTAAATAAGATAAATGTGAAGTATTTTCAAAAGCACACCAGTCTATGCCAGAGGCTTTTCTCTCAGGGTGAACAGAGCTCTGAGCCTGCAGTCAACCTCAAGCAATGAGAACTAATACCTTGTATGAGTTCTCTAGTCCATGGAAGTCACTCCACTTTTGGAGCCTTACTCTTCCTAGCAGTTAACAGTAGGGGGGTCTTAATCTTTGTCTAGTTACTTTCAGAATCAAATTAGATAATAGACACTTTGGATTTCATGAGTCTTTTACTGTTCTATGAATATTGCACATCATTAATGCTGCTAATACAAAGGCAGTCATCCATCACAGCTTTAGCTAGATCCCTGTAGCACTGTGTTAGTACTTGCTTATTCTTTATTCATAAAGGTCATAGCTCAATTACGATTTTGAACTCTTTGAAAGAAAAGTCTGTGTTTTCTGCATTTGGAACACATGGGGCTCAGACAAATGTCAGGTGTATCATAAAAATAACTTTATTTTAATATTTATTAATATAAATTGATAATATTATATTTAATTTATAATAGTGATTTGAGTAGCTACACAGATACATGTTTTCATATTTTATCACTGTAACGAAAATAGAGAAAACATTGTATGTAAGAATAAACAAAGGAAAGAAATCTTATGATACCATCATTTAAGAGAATGACCTTTATAAAAATTACAGGGTTTGTTTGCTGTTGCTATGACTAACAACATGACAAAAAGCAACTTGGAGAGAAAAGGGTTTATTTCAGCTTAACCTTCCATGGTACAGTCCATCACTGAGGGAAGTAAGGGCATGTCCGAAGATTTACATCAAACAGTGGTAGTCAGAGTTGGGTGAAACTTATTCATTCTTCTCCTGTCAGCATCCTATCTGGAGTGAACAGCCCATTGCTTTACTGATGCAAAATCACGCAATGATGATTAAGGAAATCTATTTGAACCGAAGAGTACAAACTTTATTTCCTCATATTCTGCACACATTTCTACCTTTTCTCGCTATTGCCAGTGAAGATGATTTCCAGTATTGTATTTAATAAGTACATAATATTTCAACAGAGTTTGTCTACATGGAGGATCAGACCCTGTGACTTGACTCTGTTTGGTTCTCTGTGTAGAAGGATTTCCCAGATGGAGTTTTCTTTCTTTCTTTATTTTTTTAATTTAACCAGATGGAGTTTTCTGAGAAGCATTTTTATTTCCAAGAACTACTGTATCTCAATGCCTGTCTCCAGCATTTCCTTTCAAGATTTTATTTCCCTCTGTACCTCCTAACAGACTATCACATACACAAGGCTTTAGGTCAAGACTATCTGTTTATCAGTCAAATCTGTCTATGGCTGGACTCTCAGGCTGCCATTATACTATTGAGCTGAAGTTACAATATACATAGCAAAGGCTGTAGTATTTTCAAGTAACTCTGTGATCCACTTGGGAAAGAAGTTTAAGGCAGAGGGAACATGAAGAAGCTAGTGCCAACATAATACAGTCTTCTAGGATAGTTCTTTTCTGATAAGTAGGGGCAATGTCCCTTCTGTATGGACTGGCAGATATGATTCTATATATACTTACAAATATTGGTTATGTCCCAGAAAATGTTGTCCAAGAGATGTTTGCCAGTGAAGAGGATACATTTCCATTTTAAATCCAAGGATAAATACCAATTCTTAAAATTAGTTCAGAAAATCTGGAATTAGCAGTGTTGGGTTTGAGTCTTCATTTTGAAAATTACTGAAGAGTGAGTGAGGTCTTGTAAAATTTCATTAGCTTCTCTCAAAATCATAGTTTCTCCAACTACAGATTGAGTTAAAAATCTACACCCTACTTATAAACTGATCCATTGTCTAGAATCAGAGTAGATTCATACTTATTATGTGAGTATACATTAAAGAACATTTACAGTATTGTTTACTAAAACAATTTCCTTCATTGTTCAATTGCAGCACATTTATGTTTATATTTTGTCATAATCTGCTCTTGTCAATTAGTACATGTATCTTTAGTGGTGCAACAACCTTCTCTTCAGGAACTAGTAAAACTACTAACAAAGGAATGTTTTCTTAGGATAATGGAGTGTGAACCTGTACTAGTCATGAGATCATCTATGAAAATTCTATATACAGTGAAGCAAACACAGAAGCAAATATCATTAAGTGAAAGGGATGCAATTTTTAATGCCTCTGATTCTAGGGAAAATGAAAAACAAACAATGCAGCATAATAGTTACATAAATCAATACTTCTGTTTATATTATTTTACTTTGTTCTGTTTTGTTTGTTTGTTTGTTTGTTTGTTTGTTTTTCTGAGGAGAGTGTGATAAAGACAATTTATTGTACGTGAGTTACACTTGGCCACAAGTGAGAACAGAACTATTTCAGAGTGCCAACGCCCAGAGCAAAGGACCAATGGGAATGCTTTGATTTTAAGGAAGGGGGTCTCTCACAGGTGGTCTTGGCAAAGAGAAGGTGAGTTGAAGATTCACCAATACTTACTATCAACAGGAATATACAGCCTAACTTTTTATATCAGTGTCCTGGCCTCCGCCATCCGCTCCTTCAGCCTTCACTGGGTACACAAAATATTTTACATGGACCTCTGCCTCATCTTTCATCTCTTGAAATTCAGTCTGCAAATTCACTTCTTCCTCAGCTTTGATCTCATGACACAGGAGTTTCAAGGAAGATGGCACTAAGGCAGAGAGTTCTTTTTTCTCTATTTAAAGAAAAGCATACAATGATGTTTCTATTACTTGAAACCAAATGAAACCAAACATACATGCCAAACAAACAAATATGCCATCATTTTTTTTACTCTACAGAAAACCAGTTTAAAAGAATGCCATTCTTAGCTCAATGCTTTTCGCCAAGAAGGAGGATATCTGAGCACTTCCGTTTGTGATTTTCAAATACACGATTGTGGGATTCAAATTGATTTTTGTCACTCATTACTGGTTCTGTTATTCATTAGCTATAGGATATTGGCCTGGGTTCCCATTCTATGATGTGAGTTTGTCTAGAAAGGAGCATTATGATCCTACTTTATAGACCTGTACCTTAGGGGAAAAAAAATCATTAAATAAATGTTACTGTGTTCAGTTGGAGCTTGAATCTCTCCATAAGATTCATGCATTGAAGGATTGTTCCACAGCTATAGTACTTGGAGAATTAGTTAAACTTCCAGAAGGTGTGACCTGGTAGAAAGATGTCCAGCCACTGGGGACTAATCTCTGTATGTGATATTGGAATTCTTGCTCCTTTCCCTCTCTTCCTTTCTGCAGCTGCTGTTCACCAGATGTTACTTTTTTTGATATGCTGCTTTGCCACAGGAAAAGCAAACATGGATTAAATCACTGAAGTCAAAAGCAAAAATAAACCTCTCCTCCTGCTACTAACTATATCAGGTATTTGTGACAGTGAAGGAAATACGTCAGCTCTCTAATAACATATGCGGTTGAATATCTCTTACACAAATGTTTGGCACCAAGGGTTTCTCCAGTTCAAATGCTTTTAAATTTTGGAATATTTTCATATACATAATGAGATAACTTAAGGATCAGGCCCAAGTCCAACAAGAATTTCATTTATGTTTCAAATGTAAATTATATAAGGATCCTAACGGTAATTTTTATATTTTGGGAAACCTGTATTTTCTTTTTTAAATTTTTTTCTTCTTATTTATTTATTTATTTTTACATCACAAGCACAGTGTCCCCTCCCTCCTCTCCTCTCACTCCTTCCCCCACATGTCTCCTCTGCCCTGCCCCCATCCACTCCACCTCAGTTTCTATTCAGAAAAGGGCAGGCCTCCCAGGGTTATCAACAAAATATGGCGTATCAAGTTGCAGTGAGACTAAGCATCCCCCCTTGTATTAAGGCTGGGCAAGGCAATCTAGTGGAGTAATAGAATCCCAAAAGCCAGCCAAAGTATTAGGGGCAATCCCTGCTCCCACTGCCAGGAGTCCCACAGGAAGACCCAGCTATACAACTGTAACACATACACAGAGGGCCTAGGTCAGTCCCATGCAGGCTCGTTGGTTGTCAGTTCAATCTCTGTGAGTCCCAGTGAGCCCAGGTCAGTTGATTTCCTGGAGTTTTTTGTGTTATTGTCCACTCTGGCTCCTACAATCCTTCCTCCCCTTCTTGTACAGGATTCCCTGAAGTCCACCTGGTGTTTTGCTGTGGATCTTCATGTTTCCATCAGTTGTTGGATGAAGTCTCTCTGATGACAATTGGGCTCGGCATCAATTCCAGCACATTTCTGTAGGCAGGACAGACTGTAGGTCGAGGTTATGGGGTTGGGTTGGAAGTCTTGCCTAGTAATAGGAGATGGCCAGTTCAAGCTATGTATTTCCTATTGCTAGGAGTCTTGGCTGGGGTTAACCTTGTAGATTACTGGGAATTTCACTTGCACTAGGTTTCTACCTGACCCAGAAATGCCCCCCTTTTCCAGGCATCTCTTTCAGTACTCTCACCCCAAAACCTGATCCCTCATGTTCTCATCCCCACCTGTTCCCAGTCCACCCACACAAATCTATTCTATTTCTTCTTCCCAGAGAGATCCAAGCATCCCCATCTGAGGCCTCCTTGCTACCTATCCTCTTTGTGCCTGTGAACTGTAGCATGCTTATACTTACTGTTATTATTATTGTTGTTGTTGTTGTTAATTGTACTTGAAGTGTATAGTTCATTTTTATTCAACAGTTCTAGTACATACTATTTAAATAAATAAGGAATTTCTTGGATTATTGATCTTCGTGGAGTCTTAGTTTTTAGTATTGTAATTGATACCCAGATGATTTAAGCCTTATTTTTGTATACCCAACTAAAGAAAAGGCTTAGTTTCATTGATAATCAGTGTTCTTGAGATTAAGCCTGGTCTACCTATAATCAAAATGCTATCCTGAACTTTATGTTCACAGAAGCACTATTATTTATTTATTTATTTATTTATTTTTATTTATTTATTTATTTATTTAAGTGCTGTGATGACTTTACTCAACTAGCATCTCAGAGTACAGTGAAGGCCAACAGTGAACTCAGTGATAAAAAGTGACTACCTCCAGATGGACACAAACAGTCTACACTTCAATCTGAAGTTTTTTATTATTATTATTATTATTATTATTATTATTATTATTATTATTATTAAGAAAGTTTTTCATTCATTTTACACAGCAATCAAAGATCCCCCTCTTTCTTGCTCCCACCCCCTCAGCCTACCCCTCCCAACCCCCTTTACTTCCCCCCACAAGAAGGCAAGGCCTCCCATGGGGAGGCACATCCATTAGAGGCAAGTCCAAGCCCTTTCCCCTGCCTCAAGACGAGGTGTCCCATCATAGGTAGTGGGCTCCAAAAAGTTCTCATATACCAGAGATAGATTCTGATCCCACAGCCAGGGGGCCCCTTAAGCAGATCAAGCTACACAACTGTCTTGCTTATGCAGAGGTCCTAGTCCAGTCCCATTCAGGCTCCACAGCCATTGATCCAATTTTCTTAAGTTCCCACTAGTTTAGTTTGGTCATCTCTGTAGGTTTCCCCATCATGATCCTGATGCACTTGCTCATAGAATCCCTCTTCTCTTTGACTGGACCTCTGGAGCTCTTCCTGGTGTTTGGCTGTGGATCTCTGCATCTGTTTCCATTAGTCAGTTAGAGAAAAGCTCTGTGGAGACATTTAGGGTATTCACCAATCTGATCACTGGGATAAGCCAGTTGATATCAGACACCCTCTCCACTATTTCTAGTAGTCCAAGCTGGGGTCATCCTTGGGGATTCCTGGCAACTTCCCTAATACTGGGTTTCTCTCTATGCCCATGATATCTCTCTCTATCATGGTATCTCTTTCATTGCTTTCTCACTCCATCCCTTTTCCAGATCGACCATCCTATTCCACTATGTTCTCATCCCCTATCCCTTATCCTCCATTGCCTACCCCTCATCCACAGTTTACCCATGAAGATCTCATCTATTTTCTCTTCCCAGGGCAATCCATTTGTCCCTCTTTGGGTCTTCCTTATTAGCTAACTTCTCTGGAGTTGTGGTTTGTTGTCCGTTATCCTTTGCTTTATATCTAGTATCCACTTATGGGTGGGTGCATAACATGTTTGTCCTTCTGAGTCTGGGTTACCTCACTCAGGATGATATTTTCTAGTTCTATCCATTTGCCTGCAAATTTCATGATGTCATTTTTTTTTCCTGCTGACTATTACTCCATTGTGTGTATGTACCACATTATTTTAATCCGTTCTTCAGTTAAGGGATATCTAGGTTGGGAAACCAGTATTTTTGCTGCATCTTTCTTCATTAGGTAAGTTGTAGAACTTTCCTCCATAAGCTGAGGACCATGGGAAGCGCTGTAGATCTTGCAGTGTTACAGAGTCTGAATTATTTTTTCATTAGGGGTACTCAGTTGTTTAAAGATGAGTTATTACTCAAGAGCCAAATACCTGATTTCTACATTTATACTTTTCCCATCAGGATTCTTTGACCAGGGTGGATAATACAAAAACAGAAAGCTAAGGATCTTTGAATTCTAATAGATAGAAGGATAAACAGACTAGAGCTTGATTGATAGGGCTCACATTGTCCTTTCCATGATAGCAAGTCTGGAAATCACAAATAGTTGATGGCAGCAATCTTGTAATTAAGCAAGGAAGAGACTTCCTAAGCATTTATAGATTCACTTGTTTGCTTGCAGCTATTGAAAATAGGGTCATAAATTTCACTGTGCATCAGCTCCACTGGCCTCACTACATCCCCTGAGAACTCATATGCTCCTCACTTATGTGAATTCCTCTGAGGGCAGAGTGGCAGCATGGAGTAGCACAGATAACCACACTAAGCCACTAGCCTCCTGCTTCAGTCTAGCTGTTCTCCTGTTTCAGAGGCAGCTTGGAGCACCACATCATTGTCTCTGAGAGGCTTGTGGATGATGGATGACATGGACTCACACAACTGCTAGGATCCATGTTTGTTTCTCCTCAGTGGAAGCTGGGTTTTCCTATTATCTCTCATTGTTAAGCAACATTAAAACCACTCTGAGAGCCATATCACATAAAATAAGTGAACCTGGGACTGCAGACAAGGCTTAGTAGGTAGGAACAATTGTTGAACAAGCATGGAGACCTGAGTTCATATTTCCAATACTCAAGTAAAAGTGGATCATGGGTGTACTTGCCTCAAAACTCACTGCTAGGGCAGGGTTAGTCTAGAGACAGAAGGATCTTTGATGCTTGCTGGCCAGCCAGCCTCACCAGGAAAAAACAAAAACAAATAAATAAAGAAAAAATCAAGCTCCAAGGCTCAATAAGAGATCCTATTGTAACAGGATAAGTCAGAAAATGATAGGGTAGGATGTTCAGTGTCCTCCTTGGGCCTCTGCATGTATACATACTGATTCATAACTATACCCATGTAAATGCTGGACACACCGATCTCTTTTTGTCTCTGTCTCTCTGTCTCTGTCTCTCTGTCTCTCTGTCTCTGTCTCTGTCTCTCTTTCTCTCTCTCTCTCTCTCTCTCTCTCTCTCTCTCTCTCTCTCACACACACACACACACATACATACATACATATATACACACAAGAAATGAGCCTTTAAAATTGTAATCACCAACCCACACTCCTAATTCCCAAGTTGATAGTCAAATTCAAGAAATGATTTTTTGATTAATGATTAAGAATATAGGGTCTATGGTCAAGTAGAATTAAGTTTAAATTGCATCTCTGCTGCTTTCTAACTCTAGTGGTCTTAGACAAATGTCTTTACTGTCTGTCTTTATGGCTCCCAGAGTTGATCTGAGGATGTATAGAACTATTCCACTATGTTAATTATGCATAGCAGGACAAGTAAAAACCCAACAGCTCAAAACAAAACCACTTCTTATAATCAATGGTTGGCTGGAAGTGGGCTCAGACAAGGGCCTGTTCTTCTGATGATTTGGAGCACCTCAGCCCACACTTGTTTGCTGCAGGCTCCTTGGCCTTGCATTACTTGTCCCATGGTCTTTGTAGTAGCAGGTTAGCCACAGCTCATTCTTACTGTGAGACTGCAAAGGCAAATGAGATCCCGTGAGACCATGAAGTGTCTCTGGGCCCAAGTTTGAATTGAACACACTATTGCAACTCCCTCACATTACTGGTCAAAGCAAAATAAAAAGTCTGAGGCCAGGAGTCAGGGGTAGAGGAGGAGATTGAGCCCAGGATGAGGCTAAGGCAAGAATAGGAAATCTGGGGAGAGGTGAAGAGTTTGGTATGCTTCTCTAACTCATATGGTCCTGGCCACATATAGCCAAGAATAATTTTTAGTGAAGCCCAAAACAAATTGTAAGTTTAACTGAAGAAAATGCAAGTTTTTTTTCCCTAATACTCTGTAGCTGGATTTCATGTTCTAAAATGTGAACCCTGTAGGTGACATCACATGGTAATACTGAGTTTGGATGTACCCTCCAAAGGAGCTTGTGAAATATACATGTGAAATTGCCTACCTGAAGAATAGATCCATATAGATGGCAAATGAATAATTTATTATCTGGTTTACTAGTCAACTATTCCTACATTGTAAAGACCTCTGTACTATACATTTAAATTCTTGTGATTACATCCATTCCTTTGTTTGAATCACCCAGAAAGACAGTACCATATTTTCTAGAAAGCCTTATTCTTTTGTCTCTCAACACATTAGTCAATGAGAAGAAAAGTAAAGAAAAATAAATAGAATACCAGAGTTTGTGTCCCAGATTTTGTTCTCTGTCATGTGTGGCTCACACATTGTCTATATCGCATCTTAGGCTTCTGCTCCCACTGGCCTGTCCCCAATACTATTGCATTTCTGGACCATTGCAACTTTATCTTTCATTATACATCCTGGTTTAGAGATGACAGTGGCTTCTTTATCTTTGAATCCTTAAATTGGCTCTGATTCTTCTATCCAGCTTTATAGATTTATTTTCTCTCACCTGTTTGATCAGTTAAATTCCCTCAATTTGTAGGATGAAGCGTTGTTTCTGTTTTTCTGACCAGTCTCTTACTATATTGTGTCTCTATTGCTGTGTAACAAATTACCACCAACTTAGACAGTTACAACAGTACAATTTATTATAACTCAGTCTCTGATGCTGAAAAATATGGGGAGGCTTCACTCCACGCTCTGTCGCAGCACTGACAAGACGAATCAGAGTGTTTGCTGGACTTGGCTCCTATCTGGGGCTTTGGGGGAACAATCTACTTCTGACTCATGTATGTTGCTGAAATAATTCATTTTCTTGATGTCACAGGTTTGAGATCTCCATTTCTAGCCCAGTGTCTCATCTGATCATATATAGTAATTCTGTGTCCTCTTACATGGTCTCCCTTTCCATAATCAAAGCAAAAACTACCCATCCCATCACAGCTTTCTTATTTTTCAAATCACTCTGTGTTCGCCCCTAACAATTGCCTAAAGCTCTCTGCTCTTAAATGGTGGTTGGCTTACACAGGGGATTTCCCTGAGAATACAACAGCACTTTGCTACTTTATTCAACTTTACATAAATACAAATCAAATCTATAATGTGATATACAAAACAGCATAATCATTATAGGGATATACTGACATCAGAGGTTTCAGGGAATATAGTAGGACAAGGAATTTTGGAAGGCTACTACAGAAAGTCAGCACATTCCAATGACTAATACAATAAGGAACTCAGTTCTCTATTTCTGCAATAATGTTCACAGTTTACTGTAGTTGTGACTAGTATTTGTTAGGTTCTAAAACAGATATTATAGATTTTGAAGTAGGTAAACAGATATTTCTAAAACTTTGTCTACACCTCCCCAATAGTCTTAAAAACTCATAAAATCCAAAGTATTTCAGTATTGTGTGTGTGTGTGTGTGTGTGTGTGTGTGTGTGTGTGTGTGTGTGTGTATGTGTGTGTGTTTGTAACAGGAATTTTGTCAGAAGACTGGAATCATACAACTTAATATGTCATTTGAAATTCACTCATAAGAGTTAATTAATTTAAAATCAGATCTCAAAAGATGTCAGTAAGGTAAAAAATGCTTTAAATAAAATTGAAAAGGATGAATCTGAAATCCTGAATTTTGATTTTGAAAAACATTTTAAAAATATAAGGAAATAAGACTTATAAGTAGACTATTTTAAAAAAGGCTTGTCAAGTTCAATACATGTCGGTCATGTAATACAGATGCTTTCAACACTAAAGCAATTGAAACCTAAATTAAAGAAGTGTAATGTCATACTCCACACAAGAGATAAGTTTACTTCATAATATTGTTACAAATACACCAGACTTCAAGTAGTATAATTGAAAGAGGACTTGGCAAAATATGCACACATCAACAGGAGAAAAATCATCACATGTATGGTCTCTAATGGACCTGAGTTCATTAGGCTCAGTAGAAAAGTCAGCAATGAAATCTTTACCAGAGGCTGAACTGTGTTGGCTAATTCAGTGGAGCCGCTAGTACAAAGCTGGGACAGCGCAATATGTAAAGTAGCCCAGTAGTGGTCACATATTTCCTTTTGGGGTAGAAAAAACTCTGATTAGATAGTTTGGTGATGGTTGTACATCACTGTGGATGTGTCCAGTGCTACTTACTGAATTAAAAGCTTTAAAATAACATAAAAAATATATGATTTATAAATCTTACAAAAAATATTTATGTTATATATTTTACCAGTGTGAAGGATTAAATGTAGATTAGTTAAATGCTATGTTTCATGATACATATACTTTGACCCTCCAAAATATATCGAACTGGCTTGAAGGGACTGTTCATACTGGACTCTTCTTCAAAGACCTTTGGAAAGATTTGTGAAAAATACATACTTCACATTTTATGGTGGAAAGTCCAATTCTGAAAATCTAGAGTGATAGTGAATAATTCACCTATTTAGACAGTATTTATTAACCAGTTAATTGGTTCCTGGTACTTGGTTATCACTGAACTGGAACGTTGACAAACATTTGGGATCAGTTAACCTCAAGGTTTAAGCTCTTCATTAGCACAGGCATCCAGCCTTGACACAGCTCCAACCTCAAAAGTGAGTGAACCTAGAAGTTCTATTATTTCCATCAGTCACAGGTTTATTTTGTATCTTGACTCCAATAAGAAAGTGAAATATTTTTCCATTTCTTCTTGTGCAAGTAACACCATGCCCAAACTGATTAGAAATTTCAGAGGGAACACATGTTTATTTGCTAAATTTTTCACTGGTAATGTTTATGTGAGTAATGAGGGTTGCTAAGCAGTCAGTATTGCCTGGTGATTTAAAGCATGGGTTAGTTACTGTGTGGGTTCCAGTACCGATTCTAGTATTGGCTGTATGTGTAACTAGAGCACATTACAATTTTTCATCACCTGGTGCAGGCTTCTGTTCTCGAAATAGAGTCAGATTCTGAAATGTGTATCAAAGGCCTACATTGAACTTCTGAAGATGTCTAAGAGTAAGCATTGTCTTTTGCTTTCTTATGGACAAGGAGCTCTTTGAATCAATATGAACATTTTCTAGGCCAGGAGTGTAGCCTTGGGTAAGCCAATCAAAAATATCAGCAACTTAATCTTCTAGAGTTTGTGGTAATAGGGTTTTGAACATTCAAAAGCACTGTTCCAAGAGTCATTAACTACCTACAAATCAAAGCTTTAGAATAAAAACACATAATTTAAAAAATTACACAAACAAAAGAGAGTCAAATATTCATTCATGATATAGAAAATAGTGTAAGAAGAATACAAGGTGAGGATTTGATTTCAGACATCCTGTCCCTAAAAAGCTGTGTGGCATTTTACCTCTCACCTTAGCATGCCTAGCATGCATACTGTCAGCTCTGTTTTAATGACTTTCTAACTATATTTCCCATAGCCTTAAAAGAGGACTTGAGAAGAGCCACAGCAGCCATCTGAAAAGATAGGTTTTAGGCTTTATCCATGATAACGTTTTTTCTTAAATCCAAGCAGCAATGCCTTCTCAGTTGTGTATGGTAGAAGCATGTTTCCTACCTTTGATTCCATACATGCATTATACTCTCCTTCAATGAAATCCAACCTAAGAAAAGTTTGAGGAGGTATTATCTTAATCTTTCCTCCTCTCCCTTTTCCTTTCCATTATGTTTAGAAGACCATTGCGGGCATATGGGTGGAGGAGGAGAGAGTATCTGGGGATGAAGCAGATGGCCGGAGTTAAGCAAAATCTTCTATGATGGTTGCAGTGAGCTGTGAGAGTAAAGTGTCCTCATCAGTAAAGCCACCACATGCTGCAGTTTGCATTGCTGCAGTCTGATCTTAGTGTTCTTTCCCTACATCTGTCTCTCATTACAGCCCCCAGTCTCACCCCACAACTGTTCACACATTGCAGCCAGCAGTAATACCCAGACCACTAATTCATGTGCTGCAAAGTGATGACAATGTGATTCACCATGGACTTGACCACAGCCAGCCTAGATTTCTCTGTGCCCACAGCAATGAAACAATTAGCAAACTGCTATTTCTGGTTTTTTTTTTTCCCCAACATTGTTGAAATCTTTCCCATTTTCCATTCCTATATTTGAAACCATACTTTGTACCTCATTACCTTTCATCTGGTCTAGTTCATTGCCTTCTGAGCAGGTCTGTCTATCTCTACCCTCTTAAAGTCACATAATAGTAGCAATTAAATGTTGGGTTTATAGAAAAGTCTGGATAGTGTCACTGGTCTTCTTTAGCATTATGTCAGGCTTTTCATTTACATTTCTGTACATTACATGAGACCTAGATTTTCTACCTATTGATCCCACTTCTCTTCAGTAGCCCATATTAGTTTATTCACCAAGGAAACTGGCTGACATTCCCCCTCTTGGTTTCTCTTACCCAATTATTGTGCTTCAACTTCCCCATATTAAACATGTGGAGTTTTAAAATCCCGGTCCTGAGAAGGGGAGGTAAACATAAAATTCCAGCCCTCACCAGGAAACTATTTGCAATTAGGATTTCAAGAAAAGGGAAAATGAGTTTTTCTCCGATTGAGCGTCAAGTAAATCAACAACATACAATTGTTGGCCAACACAAGGTGGGGTAAAATGTGTTTTTGTTGAATTTGTGGGCTCTTTGTTTTGTTTTGATAGTTAATTTTGGCTTCTGTTTCATTAATGTTGATGTTGTTATTGCTTGTTTATTTGCTTTAATTTTATTTTTTGAGGGGAAAGAAGGAGAGAAATCATGAAGTGGGGAGGGAGGAAAGGGGAGGATCTGGGAGGAGTTAGGGAAGGAAAATATTATCAAAACATACTGTATGAAAAAATGTAACAAAAACAGTGCTGAATTCACACTGAAACTTCCTGTTGATCTAACACAACTTCACTTCATTGTCTCAGCGGATGCTTCATATTCTAGCTCCTTCTTCACATCTCAGTTCTTCCTCTTTGCGATTAATACTCTCATATATATTGTAAGTTTTATGTTCTTTGGAGTGTGCCCTATCATGGAATTTCATTAAAATTAATTTAACATGACTTGAAGACAAATAGTTTTTTTCTATTTCAGGAGTATATATTCATTAAATGTCTTTCCTTTGCTTCTTCATATGGCATTTTTAACCATGTGAACTATAATTGGATGGTTACTGAACAGCCAATTTCTCTAAACTAACATTCTATGTACTTATATTTATCATCAACTTCCTCTTCCTGCTGCATCTTCATAGTTGTCATCTGTCTTTGTCCTCTCTGTCTTCGTTTTTGTCTTCTTATCATTTGTATGTATGTGTGTATGTGTGTGCAAGGGGATATGTATAGGTGTGTAGGAATGCTTGCCTCTGTGTGAGTACTTGTGAGTGTGAATGTAAAAGCAAAAGTGTGTATGTGTAAAAAAGACCCGAGTTTGGTCAGGAATCATCTTCCTTATTATTTTTATGAAGTATGATCACTCAGGCCATCTCACTGATGTGGCCAGTCTTGCTAATCACATATATGCCATCTCTGCCTTCTTAGCTTGTAATTAAAGGTGAACAACCACACTAACAAACTACTATATTGTTCTGTATATCAAATCTGTAGTCCTTTTGCTTACATGGAAATCTCCTTAACCATTAACTCATCACTCCAGCCTGAAGATGTGTTCTTATTTGCCATGGAACTGACTATAAATCACATTATCTTCTCTGTTGTCTGCTAAACTCACTTCTAGTAAGCCCCCTGTCATCACCAGCCTTTTAAAATGGTTTAATAATCCATTATCCTCTGATGCTCTGTCCTATCTCTCCTTATTTAAACTCTTAGAAACATTCAATACTGTTCATGTTTTCATCTTCTCTTTTGGTACTTCTACTTCTTTGCTTCTTATTCAACACACCACTGATTTTCATACCCCACCCTCTGCCCTAGTTCTTCTTTCTCAACTTACTATTTCTATCTTTCTTGGTCAGACTTCTGTTTTTCGGTGTGGGTATGGGATCATTTCTGGATATCTCTGATGTCCTATCTGAACTCCTGAATCCAGTTTCATGGCTTGAAGATTATCTTGCAGCCAGCAGTAATGTAATGGAAACCATTACAATATTATCTGATTTACATGACCACCATATTCATGTAAAACATGTTTCTAAATGTAGCTTCCAGATATGGGATATAATTAATTTGGAAACATCGAATCATTTCTCCACTTCATTATCTGCTTATTCTGTGTTTTCATTGGCAATTTGGCATATTTTCCTTATATCACAAAGTCTAGAAATCATCTTTCATTACTTTGTCACTTGTATTTCATTATTCTACCTTTAAATTCTGTCGACTGAGAATCTAAACCATTACTGAACATTATTCTCTAGGGCTTATGACCTATCTAATTGCATGTTTTTGGTTTCCTAATAATGGTACCAGTCACCTCATTGCTGCTCTTCTCAAAGTATCATTATTACTTCAGCACCTAAGGAAGTTACTTCATCATTATTTCTGCCTAAGAGTGGTGTGATTTCAGATGTAAATGTTGCTTAAGCAGTCAATAAATCCACTATCACTCATTATCTTCTGATAAGATTCATAAGAGTCCCTTCTCTGATAGAAGAGGAGGAAGCTTAATACCCAATGAAGCAAAAGGTTTATAGCTCCAATAAATCTGTACCCAGGAAGATTATAACCACAGCTTTTTCTATGTTCCATGTTCTGGTATGTCTTCCATAAGTTAAGATTACTCCTGGATAGATTTCACATGGAGTCACAAATGATTTGAAAAGTATAAAGTTTTTGTTTTTGTTGTTTCAATTATTATGTTAGCTGTCAGTACACACAATAAATCGCTTTACAATCTAATGTCTTAAAGAAGAATCTACTCATTTTTCTTTCACTGGGTTACTTAGATTGGACACTGCTGGTGGATCTGCTGTCTTGAGCTATGTTCACTTGTACACCTTTGACTACCAGTGGAAAGATATGCAGCTGTGCATCTAGGATTTGATGGGATGTCCATTGAGATGCCAGTAGTGCCTGGTTTCTTTGACTTTCATCTTCCAGGAAGCTGGTCAAGATTTATTCATATATTAGCAATTGGTTATGAGAACAATAAGTGCAGAATTGGAAAATTCTTAAATCTTAGACTCTTTATTGACACACTATTTTTTTCCTCCACATCCATTGGTCAATAGCAATGACTAAGACAACCAAGGTATAGAGGGTAGAGAAGTTGATAAAAAATATCATGGGTAAGTTTACAATTGCCATATCATATTGTCTGATTAACATGTGATAGACAGTCATTAATGAACATAATAATATCCAAAGAAGTTAGCTCCTACCATCCATTTATCCAGTTTATGCCACACTTACTCCATCCCTGGTGGAATCCTTCCACACATCTTTGAAGTCAATCATAAAATGCCTTCAATCATTCAATCCTGGCCCAGTGTTTGGCATGTTTTTAAAATAGCTAATGCTATATTATTTCTTAGAGAGACGAAAAACATTTGTATTTTCTTATATAATGTTGTCTACCCTCTAATCTATTCCTTCAAGATTTGTGTAGAAATTTATTTGGCAAATTCATGCAATTATGTCACCCAAATATGATTTTGTTCCTTGGAACAAATTGGCTGTTTTGTTTTTGTCTTTAATTTCCAAAGAGTGTAAAAGTATAAAATTTCAAGTATATCAACTAGGTCAGGAACATAAATATGTAGTGCAGAAAAATAAAGTATTATTAATTTGAAAATTGAATAACATGTTCTTGCTTTCCATGGTGTTAACTTTGTTTCCTATATTGCAAGTATTTTGGAAAGGATGAGATTTGAGAATAATAGCATGTGTTACAAGAAGCCTTTCCCATAATCTCAGAGCCCTGTGGTGCACACAAGGTTCTCTGTATGAACCATGTGCCTATATAGCTCCAAATTACCTGGAGCAACCAGTACGCAGATTAGTCAAATTGATGTTTTGGCATTCCATAGACCAAGTCTCCAAGCTGATTGAAATTGATGGCATTTGTGATGCAATGTGGAGAAACCAACAGAGCTAGGAGGTGGTTGCTTGTCAGGTTGGAGCTGGCTGGCCTGCTGCTTGAGACAGATGGGTCCCACTGGTCTACAGACTTCTTTCTGAAGGCAATAGTGCATGGGGTGGCTGCATACAGAGAAATTTATTTTCAATAATACAGTAAGTATCAGATGACTGCTTTAACTAGTCAGTGTCTATAAGCACATTCCATGTAAACACATGCTACCTCCCCAGAGAATTCTGCTGAAGGGTTCTTAGTAAGGGAAACATTATCTTTCATACAAACATATCACACTTTACAAAGCCCTTTTCTGTAAACTGTCTCATTGTATTATGTCTTTAAAGGATTATCAACACATCACAAATGAGAACACTAAAGGAAACACCGATTCATCCAAGGTCACTTAGAAACTTGCTGAACAACACTTAGTATATAGATGTTCAAAGTCCGAATTATTCTTTCCTTTTCAGAAATGAGGGACACTAGCCAACGGGGTGATGACACTGAATAAAGGGAATTCAATGTTGATACCAAACACTGAACCTAGATAGGGAAATTAAAAAATACACACAGGAAGTTGTTCATGATCATTTAAAGCAGGGTTATATTAGGCACAACCATTCCCACAAATCAGAACCTTCCCCACTTCAGTAGCTACATTGGTTCAGGACATGAGGAAAACAAGGTACAGCTATCCATATATAACCTATGGAAACTCATGAAAATAATGAGAACAAAGCAATAACTTTATTTTTTAAATATTGAATATCAAACTGAGAGATTATACATGCTGGGAAATCACCATATCAGGGGCTACATTTCTTATTTTCTAATAGTTTATTTATTTTTTTCTCATTCTATACATCCCCACTCAAAAGTC
The DNA here is from genome assembly GCA_902168415.1 of Peromyscus melanophrys. NCBI lineage: Eukaryota > Metazoa > Chordata > Mammalia > Rodentia > Cricetidae > Peromyscus > Peromyscus melanophrys. Next base: position 2,846 of record CABHPR010155646.1, on the reverse strand, counting down.
CCCTCTCTCCACACCTGCACTTTCTCCTAGATCCACTGCTTCTGTTTCTGTTCAGAAAAGACCAGGCCTCCCAACATTATCATTGGAATACAGCATAACAAAATGTAATAAGATTAGGCATATACCCTCATATTAAGGCTGGATGCAGCAACTCAGTAGGAGGCAAAAGGTCCCAAGAGCAGGCAACACACTGGCAAGATTTGCTGAAGGAGGCAGAGGCAAGAGAATCACAATGGAGCTACATTTTTGTCCTCTACCAACTTAGGGAATTTCACATCACGCACCTTAATCCCACTCATTTCCCAGTTATGTCTTCACTCCACCCTTGTAGCCTTGTCCTGCAAAAGAAAAGAAAAAACGAAATGAGAAAAGTGATTCTACACAAAACAAAACACTTGCTGCTTCTTCCTTGCCTCTCCATCACATATTCCTTTGTCATAGTAGTCGCCTTGGGAACATCACTGTGTCACGCTCTCTACCCTTTTGCTCAAACAGCTTTACTTGCAAACGTTCATTGGAATGAGTTTTTGGTCTCGTTCAAGGACTCTGGCTACACCATCAATAATTGACCCTCAGGGAAACTTCTCTCAGATATCCTGCTGTTACTCCAATTATGGAGATCCTGACAGGACCGATCTCTTCATTCACTCCAGCAGGTCATAAATGGGGTATATGTTGGGGTGGACTAATTCAAAACCCTGTTTGTGGGCCTGCATGGCAGTTGAATTGGTCAGTTAGGGTCTCCATCCAGACCAGTTGTCTCAGGGAAGGGGCCTGGCCAGCTCCCCCATGTGCAGGACCAGCTCTCCTGTTGCTGCAGCAGGGTTAGGGGACAGCTCTCCCCGACCCATGCCATGCCACTGGTGCTTGTTCTGCTGGAGTGGGGTGGTGGAACTCTCCCCTGAGGCAGCCATCTAGGGGTGGGACCAGCTCTCTGGTGCCCAGGCCAAGTGGCCCAGCTCTTCCACGGCCTATGGTCTTTGGTGGTATCAGAAACCATTGACCCAGACGTGGCCCTCAGCTGCAATTAGGGCCTGGACGTCATCACAGCCTTAGGTGTCAGCACTCGATCCTCAGAATAGTATGGTCTTGTGGCAGCATGGCCCTTTTGTATCAACAAGGCCTCAGGTGGCAGCCTAGACCATGGGCATTAGTATGGCCTTCAGTGTTAACATAGGCCACTGACATCCACACAGACCCTGGCCATGGTGGGGCCACGGGGAGCTAGCTATATTTCCAGTCTGCATTTTACTTTTCATTTTGAGATGTGAGTGAGGGAGAGCTGTCCCCAGCCCCTGCTGGAGCAACAGGAGAGCTGGCCCTGGCACATGGGAGAGCTGGCCAGGCCCCTCCCTTGAGACAGCTGGTCTGGTTGGAAGCCAAGACTGACCAACATCATAGTAAATTTCTTAGTATGGCTTTGAATTTACGGTATACACGAGGAGGCCTTTGAGTTCATGATGCTTTTGTATCAGTACTGATTAGCTGGCTTTACATACATGCACCATAATGTCCAGGAATTCTTTTAAAATGTTTAGCCCCAATACATTGAATAAAGTGGATTTTATTTCTTAGCTTCTTGGTTTCGTTTGGTGCATTTAGTCTGGCAGATCAAAGGTGGTCATTACTTCCTTCTCATGCTTCTCCCGGAGTATCTGTCCCCATAATTGCTTGCCACTTTAAAGAACCGTGAGTTGAGAATACAAAACAACTAAAATCTGCTATGGGTAGAACCAGCTACTGAGTTCATTACTGCTTGCTAAGATTAACCACTGGCCATGTAAAATCCAGTTCTTAGAGGACTATGAAAGGTAAGTCAGTATTACAGGAAGGAGAGAGCCACTCAAATGAGCTCAAACATCTCAAATAGTCAGAAATTATAAGGGGAAAAGTTCTTATTTTAAGCTTACAAGATTAAAGTTGGTAAGTATTCAGGAACAAAATAACCCAAAGTTCAATTGTCATCTACTGTGATATTGTCTTAGCGAAAATGTGTCTATTAAGCACCCGTTTTGTCATGTGAGGTGGGAAGAATATAGTTCTACTTAAAATAATAAGTTAAGAAGTAATGGAAGAACAGGAGGATGCTCTTGTTGTAATTTAAGAAAATTCTCATGTCTTACAGTGAGGAGTGCTTGATCTGCAGTGTATAGTTACATAGAAAGTGGGAACAAACCTACTGGCTTGGGAAACCAAGGGCAGAGGAACTACATGAGTGGTAAAGGGGTCACTAATTGATGCCACATGCATGTGAACAGGTCCAAATGCAGAGAGCCTGAAGACCACCAGTTAAAGTAGTGTGCTGTCTGTTTTTAAGCAGAACAGAGAACAATCATTTCTACCTAGCATTTGCCAAATTAAAAACTGAAAAAATTATCTGATAGGCAATCCCCCCAAAAAGATCGTTTATTACCCTTCAAGGATGTCTAAGTTTTTGCTACTGTTGTATAATGCCATCTGCAAATGTGTTGGATTACATTCATAACTATTCTGGGATACATATTGTCCCAGTACTGCATGTTGAACACACCTGGTAGACAGTCATCAAACTGGAGGAACTACCAAGGAAATATAAAGATATAATCTAACATGAAGTTTCAAAGACACACCTGTCAAAAGCTCTTTAAGTTCTTACACTTAAGGTAGTGCCTCTTCCTGAGGCACTAAGGCTTATTCTCAAAATGGGTGTCTATTGTAGACCAATTCTGTTAACATTTTCAGTCTTAAGGGAATTCCATAACACTCTGTGGCCATGGCTAAGGTAATAAGGAACTGATTTCAAAATGTGGCCATGTGGTTTGGGTTAATAGGGTAATATAGATTTTTCTGTCTTATAGATAGAGTTA
>CABHPR010155645.1:0-20551 GCA_902168415.1 Peromyscus melanophrys | reverse complement strand
GGGGGGGGGGGTGTCACACTCACCCCTTGCTACTTCTACTTTGGCCAGCTGGCAACCACATTGAACACATATCTGATCAGTAAATCAAGAGAATCCAGGAAAACTAAAAGCATGATCTCCGCTGCCCCCCACCCCAGCACAAAGAAGGAAGCTATAGTCATCAATCTTTATGACCCATCAACAAAAATAGTTGAACTGCTGTAAACAGTCAACAAGTGACTTGGAAGAATTTGACTTGGAATTAGTGCCCTTGGCTATCAAAATACCCTGTGGCCATGTAGGGCTTAATTGCAATAGGACAAGTGCTGTGCTCTACCAGTCCAAAATGGGGGTGTGGGTCATGCTGTGACCTCGGTTATTCATGAATTGATTTTCTGCGCAGACCCTGAATGCAGATGGAGGCAAGTACTAAAACAGCATCCTGGTCAAAACAAAGGTTGCTGAGTGCTTCATTTTCCTCCGTGAAGAAATCGGCAGAATGTGGAAGCAGAGCTTCTCTTTTCTGTCCCTTCCATGTGACCTCTACAAAAAAGAGACGCAGGTATGTCCCACTGGCTTCATGAAAAATTTCCAGAACGCCATGTTGTTTTCCATTTTGATAAGGCAGACTAGAAAGACTCTGAGGTCAATTAAGCTAAAACTACTCGAGTCCCTCTGATGGAGGAAGTGAATGGGCAGGTCACCTCCAGAGTTAATGTTTTTCTAATAAGGTCTGTAGCAAGACAGACCTTCAATGTGCAACAGTCAAAGGTAAAAACAGAACAGTGAAATATTAGCAAATTGGTTGAATTCTTTCAATTTAGAAGAGAGAGACTCAAGATTATATTAGTTCTCATTTCGGAGAGTATGTGGCTCATAAACACACACATGTACACGCACATACACAGGCACACACACACACACACCATGAAGGGTCTAAATCACAGGCCATTGAGGGGAAGTATTGGATTGCTCTGGTCATAATATCAACTCAGACTCCCAGACTTCTTGATAATTCGTAAAGCAGACCTGGATGACAAAGCCACCAGTCTAGTGAGATGTAAGTTCATGTGCAAAGCACGAGAAACAGTCACCACCACACCAAGTGAGAAGTGAAGTGGCCTCTGGGAGTTCCTGGTACTTGAGGGGGCTCTAAGTCCCACCCTTTGGGTTGCTTGCATTCCCTGGATCTTTTCTCGGAGCTCATTGCCCCTGGCTCTGCCTTACAGGTGGAGCTCATGAGACTCCCCTGGCTTGCACAACACCACAGGGCTATCATTATTCCCTGCATTGCACAAGATCCACTTTCATCGGCTCAGTGGCACACAATTACAATGATTCCTTGGGTACAACACAAATGTTCTCCCCTTGTGGTGGTATTGTGTTCCCCAAAATATTGTGTACCTTAATAAACTTATCTGGGGTCAGAGACAGGACAGCCACAATATTAAACATGAGGATAGGCAGTGGTAGCATACGCCTTTAATCCTAGCATTCCAGAGGCAGAAATCCTTGTGTTCAAGGATACACCCAAGCATGGTGACCTACGCCTTTAATCCCAGAAAGCAAGTCTTTAATCCCAGGGAGTGGTGGTAGAAAGCAGAAAGGTATATAAGGCATGAGGACCAGAAACTAGCAGCCTTTGGCCTGGAGAAGCCTTTGGCCTGGTTAAGCATTTGGCCTGGTTAAGCTTTCAGGCTTCTAGCAGCAGTTCAGCTGAGGCCCATCCTGGATGAGGACTCAGAGGCCTCCAGTCTCAGGAAACAAGACCAGCTGAGGATCTGGCGAGGTGAGGTAGCTGTGGCTTATTCTGTCTCTCTGACCTTCCAGTGTTCACCCCAATACCTGGCTCCAGGTTGATTTTATAAATAAGAACTTTTAAGATTCCTTCTACCTCCCCTGGCTAGTGTCACAGTTAGAGGCTGCCCCCACCCCTAAAGTGTAGTGTGTCTTTATGACTTGATGTTTGGTGAGCAGCATTGCTATGCCTTGGGGACAACATGAGGAAGTCTTAGCACCTTTCGTCTGGGTTAGCCACATATAAGTAACGAAAAGAAGCAAAACGTGATGCTAGAGATAACTGTATTGGGATTTGGTTAGGACACGCAAACATTAACATCACCCCTGACTAGATGTTATTTAACTAAATACAGTGGTTATGTGTGATACCGTGGCTGTGATGCTTTACCATAGATCACGTGACAAGGAAATGCACTCCAAAATGCTGGCTTTGATGGTGCACAACTGAAAACCCAGCACCTGGAGGCTGAGGCTGGAAGAGAGTGGACTCGAGGCTAGCCTGAGCTACATAGACACTCTTCAAACAACAAAACAACTCTCTCCCAGACTCAAGCACCAGATCACAACTTTAGTTTCCCTTAACTGGTATTTCCTTTAGGAAATAAAATGGCAACAAACAAGAACACACTTGGGATGGAGAGATGACTCAGTAGTTAAGAGCATGCACACTACTGTTGCAGAAGAAACAAGTGTGGTCCCCAGTGCCCGTGTCAGGTGGCTTCAGTTCTGGGGATCCAGTGTCCTCTTCTGATCTCTTTGGGCACCTGCACTCATGACCCCACACACATACATACGCAGAATTAGCAATAAAGTCTAAAAAAGAAAAGATCACTTCCTGTTTGTCAATGGAGCTGTTTTTGTCTTCTGCTCACTCAAGATGGCATTCCATTATTTTTTGTTTGTTTGTTTGTTTGTTTATTCATTGACATGGTTGGGTTTTGTTATCATCTAAAACCTTTAAGTAATTTGGTTGGAATCGCAGAAAAATCAAAGTCCTGATTCTCACAGGTTTGGAGGATCAACCTTCCCATCTGTCAAATAGTTTTCAAACTCTCTAATGCTTTGTAATTCTACATCAATGACTGTCTCTAAAGTCACATCGAGTGTTGTATCAGTTAGATTTTGTGAGGCTACAGACGTGTTATTAAATAGCAGTAGTTTCGTTTTTAAATTGTGTGTGTGTGGTGTGTGTACACTCTACGTTTTATGTGTACTCTATGTTGTGTGTGCATGCAGCCACAATGTGATATGGTATGCATGTGAAGGTCAGAGAACAACTTTTGGTAGTCACCACCACCTTCCACACTCTTCAGAGGTCCCTACCTCCTCCCTCACCATAGGAATGCTGGGATCGCAGATGGGCACTACTGTATCCGCTTTTATGTTCATTCCGAGAATCCAAACTCAAGTTGTCAGGCTTGTGCCGTAAGCATTTTTACCCCACTGAGCCATCTCCCCCAACCCAGTGGTAGTTTTAACAAGACACAAATTGATTTTTCTCTCACATATAAATGTGTTGGGACATGAGCTGACCAAAACTAATACATGGCTTTCAATCTCCTGTGTAACTGCTCTGCCATGTCTTTAAAATGTTGTCAAATGCTCTAAAATGACTGCCAATCACCAGCCTTTAACTCTACATTCCAGCCCAAAGAATGAGAAGGGAAAAGCGTAGCTGAGACTTCCTGCCAAGGGTCATTAGCTAGATCCTAGACATACAGCCACGTTCAGCTGGAAGGGATGCTGTAGCACATGCCTGGATCAAGGATGGCCTTATACATGGCCAAAACTGAGCATTCTGGTTTGGGGAGTTCAGAGAAGAAAGTTTAAAATAGTCAACTCCAGTCTGCCAGTGACTCCAAGTAGAGGAAGAATTAATATGTAAGTCTTTTGTTTTCTTAAAATAGTGAAGGTATGTATATTCTAAAGGTAAGACCAAGGGGGAAATGATGTTTTAAAAATATAAATGTATAAATAATATACACCTACATAAACAATAAACAGAAGTATATAAGCAAATCAGCAAATAATACAGTGTTACTGCGCTTTATTCTTATTTATCAACTCATACCCAATGTTCTAAAGTCACATAAAATTATTTACTTTGTTTCTTGTTGTTAGCAATGCTATTGCTGTTTTGAGACAGGGTCTCATGTAACCCAGGCTGACCTCAAAGTCTCTATGCATTCGGTGGTGAGCTTGAACTTCTGATCCTTCTGCCTCCACCTCCCATGTGCTAAGAGTACAAGCAGAAGGCTGGTTTGCATGCGGTGCCGGGGCTGGACCCAGAGAGTCAAGCATCTTTGTCAGTTACCCTGTCGCCTGGCAACAACCTCAGCCCCATCCTTCTGCAGAGCAACCAGAAGACAAAGCAGATATGAAATCAAATGGGAGGCAGCCTGAGTAACTGATGCTGTGGGCTTAGTGGGGAAAGGGGTCTGGACCAGGTCTGAACGGAGTCCTCATCTCCACCCTGCTACTATTATTATCTGTGGCTTTGAACAAGTCCCTCAGTCCCTCCAGTCTTCAACCATCTGTCTGTCAAATGAAAGGATGTATTTGACTAGGAGATCACGTGAGTGCTGGGTTACAAGGCTGGATAAGTTGTCCCCAGCAGAGGAAGGAACCCGGGGTACCGAACTTGGGAAGCAGGAGACCAAGAGCAGACTGATAAGGCTGAATACAAAGCAAAGAACTGGCCAGGCATTGGTGGCGCACGCATTTAATCCCAGCACTCGGGAGGCAGAGGTAGGTGGATCTCTGTGAGTTCGAGGCCAACCTGATCTACAGAGTGAGATCCAGGACAGGCACCAAAGCTACATAGAAAAACCCTGTCTCGAAAAACCAAAAAAAAAAAAAAAAAAAAAAAAAAAAAAAAAAGAACTGAGGTAGGGGTTCCAGTGGTGCCAAATTGCCAGAGGGGCTGTAGCCTGAGACCCTGTTAAAATTGCTTCTGTTTCAGTTTCTTTTTTCTTTCCTTATTTGTTTGCTTGTTTGCTTATTTAATTATTTAGACAAGGTCTTCTGTATCTCAGGCTGCCCTCCAAATTGCTTTACTGCCAAGGCTAGCCTTCATCTTACATCCTTCCTGCCTCAGCCTCCCAGGTGAAGAGATTGTATGAGCCACCATGCTTAGTAGGTTCTTTGTGCTGTTGCTTGGTTTGGTTTGGTTTTTCTTTACATCAAAAGCCATGACTTTGGCCTAGGGATGTAGTTCAGTGGGTCGAGTGTGACCAGCATGTAGGAAGTCCTTGGTTTGGTCTCCAACATGCATAAAGTAGGTGTAGTGGCTCTCATCTGTAATCCCAGAGCTCAGGGGGTAGAGGCAGGGGAACTGAAGGAGCTCTGAACTCAGGTCCTAGTGCTTACAGAGCAAGCAATCTGTGAGCCATTGCCCCAGGCCCTTATTTTTTTTATATTAATGCTTTCAAGATTTTTCTTTCTTATCATTAGTCCTTGAGTCTTAAAACTTTGTCTCTATGCTTATTTGTGAATTTTAGTTACTCTCTATATACATATATGACAAATAAGATTATAAACATCTCATAAACAGAAAGCAGTATCAAGCTTTTAAATCTTATTTACTTCTTTTTATGAATGCTTTGCCTACCCTGTACGTTGTGTGCCTTGTATGTTCCTGGAGCCAACAGAGGCCAGAAGAGGATAGACTGGCTGAGCCTGGAGTTACAGACAGTTGTGAGCGGCCACGTGGGTGCTGGGAATCTAACTCGGGTCCTCTGCAAGAGCAGCCAGTGCTCTCAACCTCGGCAATCTCTCCAGTTAAGAAAGAATATGTCATTACTATAATTCATCCTTCCAGGACTTTCCCTGATTCTTTCACCAAATGTTGGTGAAGCACCTACTCCAGGCTGGACAGAACACATACACAAGGGATAAAGATGAATCAGATGGCAGGTGAGGCAAGATGGCACCGTGGGTAGCGGCACTTGTCACCAAGCCCAGGGACTTGAGTTATATCTCAGGAAGTACATGATGGAAGGAGAGGACTGACAGCCAAAGCTTTTCCTCTGACCTCCATGCACACATGATAGCAAATTCTAGCTCAAGAGCACATGCTCATAAACACACACATCCACACACTAAACAAATAAATAAATGTAGGAAGAAAGAAGAAAAGAATCAAACACCGGCCGGGCGTTGGTGGCGCACGCCTTTAATCCCAGCACTCGGGAGGCAGAGGCAGGCGGATCTCTGTGAGTTCGAGGCCAGCCTGGGCTACCAAGTGAGCTCCAGGAAAGGCGCAAAGCTACACAGAGAAACCCTGTCTCGGAAAACCAAAAAAAAAAAAAAAAAAAAGAATCAAACACACTTACTCTCAATGAGTTCATCTATGATTGATCTATGTGAGTTGATAAGGAGTCAAACACAGATCTTCACCCTTCTTTTTTTTTTTTTTTTGGTTTTTCGAGACAGAGTTTCTCTGTGTTGCTTTGCGCCTCTCCTGGAACTCACTTGGTAGCCCAGGCTGGCCTCGAACTCACAGAGATCTGCCTGGCTCTGCCTCCCGAGTGCTGGGATTAAAGGTGTGCGCCACCACCGCCCGGCTAGATCTTCACCCTTCTTATCCAAGGAAGAGCAATTGGAAACACAGAAGAGCTGTTGACAGCGGGTAGGATGCCACAGAGACTGCAAGAAGCCTGAGGTATTTATTGGAGTCTTGCTTCCACTTGCTATCTAGTCATATGACTTCCTAAGCCTCAGTTTTCCCATCTGTAAAATGAGATAGTGACAGTTTCTTCCCTATAAATTTGCTTTACTGTCAGAAACGAGACGAGAACTCAGAATTTGGACTGCCAATATAGCTCAGATGGTAGACATGCAGGAAGCCCTGGGTTTAGTCCCCAGCACTGTATAAAACCAGACATGGTGGTACATGTGTGCATGCCACAGTGCACATGTGGAGGTCAGAGGACAACTTGCAGGAGTTTGTTCTTTTCTCCTGCTTTGTGTGTCCCATAGTTCGTACAGGTCTTCAGGGTTGGGGGACAACTTTACTCACTGAGCCATCCCAATGGTCCAAGAAGTTTAATTCCAATAGCCTTGTTTATTATTGTCAATGTCTTAATTAGTGTACATTGTCAACTTCACAAAGACTAAAATCACCTAGAATAAGAGAGTCACAGTTGAGTATTTGTGTTTATCAAGTTGGTGCGTGAGGTGCCTGTGAAAGCTTGTCTTGACTATTAATCGATGCAGGAGAACTCAGCCCACTGTGGGCAGCACCATCCCCATTAATAGGGTCATGGGCTGTCTGAGAAAGCTAGCTGAGTACAAGCCTGTGTGCAAGCCAGGAAGCGGTGGTCCTCCACGGTTCCTCCATTCAGGTTCCTGCCCCACCTTCTTTCTCTGATAGAGTTGAACACAGAAGCTGAAATAAATTCTTTCCTCAAAGTTGATTTCACCAGAGTGTTTTATTGAAGTGACAGAGTGAAAAGGAGGAGAGCCACAGACAATATCTCTATCAATATTGTTATAATTATAGAAAAACCCGAAGGAAACCTCTGAAACTCCAGCGTGCCCACAGGAACTGTATAGAATTGCTGGTAGAAGAACACCTCTTTAGCAGACTGTTGGATGTGCAATTTAAGAAGTAATTCCCCAGCTAGCTGAGGGCATTGGAGTTGCAGAGAGGAAAACCTCCTTCAGCATCAGAAAAATGAATCTCATCCTAAAATCCTTCTGCTGCAGAAGTCTCAAAGTTTTGCATTTTCGACAGTAGCAAGAAGAGGTTAACATAGTTAACCTTTGTTCGGTTTCCATTTATACTGAACCTCCCTAGACCATTGGAAGCTCCAGTTTTTACCAATAACTTCAAAGAAACTATAATCACCCATTTTTCAATAGGGATCAAATCATTCTGTTTCTGTAGCCTTCACACCAAGCTCATTAACAATTAATCACACATCTTATCTGCGGACGTCACCAAAAGTAATGCCGAAGAACACAATTTCACTCTGAACCTTGTGCGAGCGGAAGGGAGGCTCTGCCCTATAGCAAGGGATAGGAAAGGCCCATATTTACAAAGCTACTCAACAACTTGAGTTTTCATAGACTGATGCACTCCCTTCTAAGAAGACGTCACTGGTTGCTCCCACAGCGGCTCCCGTGGAATGGCTCCCTTTTTGTCTTAGACGTCTGAGCCATTAGTTTACGCCATAGCCACACTTTAAAAGTAGCAGGTTGAGTCTATGAAACAGCTAGACATCAGTTAGCCACACTTTCAGGGCTACCATTCTTGGCAGCATAAGGCTTATTATCTCAGGAATTTGAACTATGTAGTTACACACTCAAGCCCAAGAAGCTGCTTTGGATGTGTTGGCCACTGGGTCTCCGTGTCATCGCTCACAGAGATTCCCCCACCCGGAACTCTACATACTGCTGCCTTGACGTATTTCTACTTGTCAACATTTGAAGGAAACTGATTTTGACAAGAGAGCTTGAGATGACAGCATGCTGACGCATCACCCTACAACAGAACTGCTAGAGCCTGGAGCTCCAGAGTATGTGGATGTGTGTGGATGCGTGTGTATCCATGTGCGTGCACTGGCATGAGTATGCACACACCCAGAGATATTTGTAGTGGCCAGAGACGCAGAGAGGCAAAGAGGAAGAATGTGGCTTGTCAGTGTGTTCTGAAAACAAGTAAGTATTCCGCCTGCCTAAGAAGTCCACAAACCACTACTATCAGCCACTCAAGACATCTGAATTTTTGACTCCATCACCAAGAACACCATGCCCTTTGCTCACCTGTCTTTTCTTTGTTAAGCGACTACCTTCTAACATGTTCCCTTCCTTCATGGTGCTCGGAGCTTACCAAGGGAGAGAACTATTAATGAAATGCCCATGAAAATATATGGAACACGGCAAATGTATGTGACCCGAGCACAATGGTGACCAAACGTAGCAGAGGAGAGCATTGCTATGGAAACCTAGAGAGAAGGTTTCAGCAGTGGTTCCCTGGGGAAGTGGTGGCCACCTGAGGAGTGAGGAAGAATTAAATGAGGGAGAAGGAAGAGGATGGTTTCCAGCTTAGAGGAGACCACTTCAAAGATCCCGGTCTGGGTCAGGGTGTGAAAACACAGCACAGAGGGAAACTGACGGGAGGTGAACCTGAAGAGGCAAACACAGGCTCTCTGGGGTGGGAGAGACAAGGAGCGGTTCTTCCAGACTAGCAATTGAAATCCGTGGGACTTTTAATCAAAGGCATCACAGGACTGTTCTGCTGCGGTTCTTCTGAGGTTTCCTGCAGTATTTAGCCTCGTAGGTACAAGGAGTTGTTTCTCCACTTTTCCTCTGTGGTCACCTGTTCTGTGTTCCCATTCTGAAAGGTCTCTTTCTCCCATAATCACTCCATTTCCTGAACACACACACACACACACACACACACACACACAACCACTCCATTTCCGGCAAATCTCCTTCCCTCCCTGCCCTCCAGCCCTCCCAGTGAAGTCACATTATAATTTTGATTAAATTAGAATGTGCTTTTTATTCTTTACTTCAGCAATTTTTTTCAAGGTCCAGACACAACATGTATGGTCTTTTCATTTCCCTTTTTTACTTAACTTTTTGGTTTTCCTAGAGTTAAGAATTGCTTCACAGTCTATGAAATCATCGTCTCTTTGGCTCTGAATAGACCCAGAGAATCCCCCAATTTCTCTCATAATCTTTCAGTTTGTCCAACAACTTACAGGGTTCATTTTTCCGGACATTGCCCTCAGGCGCTCAGCGTTCCTGTTCTGTTCTGATGACCTCTCTCTGTCAACCACTCCACAGCTGACATGTGGGATTCTCCCACTGCCAACATACAGGCTTGTACCGCTTCCTTAGGGAATAGATCTTCATGCTTCCTAGGCATTCTCTCTCGGCTTTCTTTGTTTATCAGGACACCTCTTCTAATAATTCCACAGGGGAGAGTGATTTTGAGAAATTTGAAAATGATCTTTGCTTCATTTATAATATGGAAAGCCTCCTTCCGGCCATTATCTCATTTCTCCTTCACCAGAGCCTCAGCTAGGAAGTTACTCAGGAAAGTGAAGTTACTAGGCCAAGGCCCATCATTCCTTACAAGACCTAAGGGCAGGTTGTCTCTGCTGATACCCCCAAAAACTGCACAGACAAACTGACGCGGCGGCAGCAGGAATAGCGCACAGGTGCTGTGGAGTAGTTGACCTTCAACACTTTGAGCAGATGTCTCCCCGTGCCCTTAGGTAGGGTTGAGGGTGCCACTGAGTGCCTAAGAATATTTAAGATACAACAGTATTGAGGAAAAAGTCTTTCAGAAAAGGCAATTTCACCTGGGCACGCCTATGAACCTGTAATTCCAACACTGGGAAACTGAGGTGCGAGAATTACTGTGAGTTCAAGGCCAGCTTGGGCTACATAGTGAGTTTCAGGTAAGCCCAGGCTATAGAGTAAGACCCTGTACCCCTCAAAAAGAAAAAGAAAAGGTAGCTTCAGGAGCAAAGGATAGAATGGTCATGAAAGTAAACAACACCTGGGACAACCCTCTTTTCCTACAGTCCTCTGGGCTCTGTAGAGCCCCCACCCCAGCTTCTTTTCCTGCTCTTTTCTCTTTCTCATCTTGTAATCACTGCTTGGTTTAGAATGCCTTTGAGGCAGGTGTCCTGAGCCAAGGTAGCAAAGAGACAAAATGTCAGGGTGCTGAAAGGGTGAGCAGATGGCAGGAGCCACCCTCAATACCCCGGTGAAGACTTGGCAGGGAAAGGCACGCCAACAAAACCGGAGCCAATGTCTTGCTCACTCGGATGACAGGCACAACAACAAGATCTCCATTGTACACTTCAGTCTGCCTCGGTTACAGGAATTTTAACAACTGCTTCTCCTGAAAAGTGGAAAATGCCTTCCCTAACTTAGACTAATTGCCCATTGGCATCCAGTGATCCAGTATTGTTAGTAGTGTAACTTCTGCAGAGGAGGCAGCTGACGGCAGCGCCTACTTTCCTTTCCTTGAAACAACAATCACAGAGGCCTCCGAAGACCTCAGCAATCATCCCAGCCCCCTGTTCAAACCCACCTGTCACACCCAGAAAGCCAGAAAACAGAAAGAAATTCAAGGCTGGCCTAGGACCACACACCTGGTGAGGATGTCGAGGGCCAGAGCTCAGCTTGGAGTTATCACTGTCATTGTTTTGGTGGCTCTCCTTCATAGAAAAAGACAGAGAGAGAGAGAGAGAGAGAGAGAGAGAGAGAGAGAGAGAGAGAGAGAGAGAGAGAGAACTGAGAATAGCAAATAAAATGACATTTGGGTTAAAATTAATGCAACTTAGCTCTTCCATCAAAAATTCAAGGCTATCATTGGTGAGTCACGTTTATTCTAGGTGTGGTCAGTGACTCCTCATGGCTTCCGGTTTCTGCTAGCTTTGCATGAAAGCATCTGTAGGGAAATGGGGTGGACAGTAGGAACCTACATAGCCAATCTGTGTCTCTGATGTTTGTCCTGTGCTGCTGGCATGTCCTCAAACCTCCCTTACAACTGCTCCCAGGAGGAAAAAAAAAATCATTCCCTGTTCTAATTTTCTCTTTCTTTTTGTGTATGTGTTTGCTCATGGGTGTGTAGGTGCATATATGTATAGATGCTTGTGCTCATTGTGTACACGTATGTGTGGAGGCCAGAGGTTAACCTCAGCTATTGTTCTTCGAATGCCCTTGCGTGTCCCCACTCTTCTGTTTGTTTGTTAGTTTAAGAGACAAGGTCTTTCATTGGAATGGAACTCACCTAGACTGGCCATGGAAACGCAGAGACCTGGGATCTGCCTGTCTCTGCCTCTCCTGCATTGAGATTACAAGTGTGCCACCACATCTAGAGTTTGAACACATGTCCTGTTACATGCAGGGCAAGAACTTTGCCAACTGAGCTAGCTCTCCCCCTCTGAGAAGTTCCCCAAACATTCCTTTCCAACCTCTTATGACCCTGTCCTCAACGTTACCGTTAGGCTGGGCTCTTCTCACTGCTACAGAAGCGTTTTGCTTGACACAAAAGAAAGTGTCAGGGCCTCGGAGAATGAGATGTCAGGAGCATGTTGCAAGCATCTGCAAAGGCAGCTTCAGAAACCATCTAACTTCAAGCACAGGAACAAGAGGAGGCACACGGCACTGAGCCACCCTCAGCAACAGGTTCAAGGCTCCTTCAGGCAAGCTGCCAGGGTCACAAGTTCTCCAAATGCCAAGTATGTGCTAACTGCGCTGTATGCCATGCTCTATCAGCAAGGCAGACGGGGTCGTGTGTGCGGTTGGGGAGTGCCGTCTCTTTGCCGCACTTTGCTGCCTATTCAAACTCTGATTACGTGTTTTGTGATGACTTTTCTCAAACATGATTTATTTAACCTTGGCCATGAAAAGAAACTATAACTCAAGAGAAGATGAAAATGATGCCTGCCCTGCCAGGACGACTCTCCTTAACCTGGTTTATTTCTTTTCTTTCTTTCTTTCTTTTTCTTCTTTTTTTTTTTAAACTCACAAAAGCACAAAAGGACCCGGGAGTCTCTGATAATGAACATAATATATGATTGTCATAAAAAGTTCACTCTCCTTTCAATTCCAATTTACCTCACTATAAATCAGTGATCCACTTAATCAAATATTCTTCCACTTTAATTGTTTTATCTTGCTTTTATGTTAAATCTCACTGAGTTATGGCTGGCACCAGTCTTCATATTATAGAGAAAATGTCAGTGGTGGGCCCATAATTAGTCTAAAACTCAAACATTGGTTCTGAACATTAACCAGATCGGAGGGGGCCCTCAGGATCTCACTGGACCAGGGAGACAAGCCCAGGTCGGAAAGTAAACCAGGATTAGTGAGCTAGCCATCCATCTGCTGTCGTGTTGCAGAGTGTGGGCCTCAGCTTTCAAACAAACTGGAATTTTTTTTTCCTTTTCATAAATGTCTTTCATTATTATCTTACAGGCATTAAAACTCTATTTGGTTGTCTCTTAAATTCTCCAGTCTGAAACTGTCCATTTAAGAACTGCACACGCTTGTCTGAACTAGCCCAGCAATTCCCATAAGAAAACACCAGCACAAGGCACAAGGTAAGGCTCACAGTCAAACTTCAGGAATCGGGGAGAATGGCCCTTCTTAGGCATTATAAGGGACAAGAAATTGTCCCTCGTGGGTAATCCAGTTCTGTAAACAAGATAGGCAAAAAATGAAATCTGTGTTACTGGTTGATAAACACCTTTTGGACAAGGTCTATGGGGACCTGTGTTAGAAGCCATGTACATTCAATACTTCAGGGCTAGAGCTCAAGCCAGTGCTATGCAGACACAACTTCCTTCAATAGATCCCTTGACCTTCAAGCAGATAACCGATATCATTTTAAGCGGTGCTGGGGAAGGGAAACAGCGCCTTCAACATACATTCAAAGCAAGCAGTCTACCACTGACCTATATCTACAGCTCCCCGTATCATTTTTAGAATTGAAATTCTAAAAAGTGTTTAAGTACACTGAGACTATAAGAACATATCCAAAACCCTGACCATTCTTTTTTCTTTTTTTTTTTTAAATAAAGGAAGTTTTTTTTTTTCCAAAGCAAGCCAGTGCCTCTAGAGTTTTATATATTTGTTTTGAACTTCATAGACAGCAAGAAAAGGATATCTTGGATATTTGAGAATAAAACCATGTGCTTTTTACAAGACTTCCTTGAAAATATCTATATTGTAATATCTATTGAAGCCTTTTGACCCATTTCCCAAAGCACACATCCAGTTACAAAACCTGAGCTTCATGGAAGCCAATTACCACAGAACAAAAATATATTTCTTATTAAACAAAAGCTAAACTATTTTTCTTAAAATAAGAAAAGTAAAAATAACCTAATTCACTCAAGAAATGTGAACTTTATTTCATGCATAGATATAAATATTAATCAGCATTAAAAGTATTGCTTGAAGTTTGAAAAAGCCTATTGTTGAGGCTGTGGATTGTACATTAGTGGGGGACAGCCTGAGTGGCATGTGCAAGGCCCTGAGTTCAATCTCTAGTATTGAAATAAATAAATATATATATATATATATAAATATATATATATATATATATTAATCCTGAACACCAAGATAGCAGAAATATTCAGAAAAAAATCTTGAATCATGAAAAATTTATTGATAGGCTTCATTATGTGGCTGTTTGTAAAGTACTGGGATGTGCTATTATGGTGATTGTTTTAATTTTTGTATTTATTACTGACATCAGACAAGTCTGGTGAAATGTATTTTAAGAATAGAGATACAAAATCACCGAAGAATTAATCTAGCATGAAAAAAAGACATGAAAAACATCCCATTAAAGGAAAAGCCTTTACATGAGACATTGTTCACATTTCTGCAAATGGAATTTTCTGATTAACTGCCATATATTATATTATTTGAATAACTTTAGGAAAGATTAATTCCAGAGCTCTGTCCTCAGCAATATTTTTTCCTAGCTGAAATTGGGCTTTAAAACAAAAACGTCAGCAAGGCAAACCAACCGTTCAAGTTCCAGGCTCCAAAACTTGGAGTTGCAGGCAGTTAAAGTGATTTAAGAAAGGTAGAAGGAGAGGAAAGATCATTCTTTCACAAATGCGTGTGTTAAACTTGTAAATTGATATATCAAAACCACAAGCAGAATATAGTAATTTGTCTCTTTGCCTGCTGTGGCGTCTCCACAGCTGCCTGCCAGATAATATACCGATTGTAACTTCGCTAATTTACAGAGCCTTTAAGGCTAATCTCCCGGGCCAGCCTAAAGGGCTTCTTCATCCATTGAAATGCCAGAATAATTGAAATTGTCTTCAACAGACAGTCAGGCAATAATGAATATTTTCTCTGTTGATTGCATGCCAGGGTTACACATAGGGTTGCAAACACAAATGATTCCAGCACTAAGCCTCCCTAGGGAGGGACAGCCGCTAACCTTTGGCGCTAGTCACAATACCCAGGGCTTCCCCTGTTCACGGAGTCCCAAAACCAATGACGCCCACAAGCTTCCATACCCCTCAAAGGCGGCACATTTGCCAAATGAACAATGGTCTCGGTGGCTTCCCTGGGTCTCCAGAGGCAGATTCAAGGCTGGGAAAGGTAGTGACTGAATTTTCCGATGGGACAGCAGGAGAGCTGGGCAGGAGACTACCGTGGGGGTAGGAGTGGCATTGAGGAGGCATGAGCCGACGCTTGCCTGTCAGCCAAAAGCAGCCTTTCCCATCACTTTGAATGGCCTTTGTCGATGCTGGGGTAGTTCCCTGCTTCAGAATCCGCGCTGCTTCGCTGGAGTCTGAATGATGTGCTGAGTGAAATGAAAGCGTTCGGTAGCCCAGGCAAATCACTAACAGCTTTGAAAAGACTAAAGACTAGTTTAACCTTCGGCAAGAGAAAGGTTAAAAGGGTAAAAATGCCTAGAAATTTGAACAGATCTTTAAGCTATTTCGGAGTATTGGTACACTCCTAATGTGCTTTTGAGAAAGAAATTTAGAGACAAGAAAGAAAGCCCCTCTAAGACATGGTGGGATTGAAACCACACAGCAAAGGGCAGTGTTTAAAAAAAGCACACCAAGTTACTGAATCGGGAAAGGAATGCGAAACCTACTGTTTGTGTGAGGTGGAAACTGCAGCATCTGAGTCACTAAGCATTGGCAGCACCAAGTGCATGGACCTCTTACTTGGTCATCTACCGAGGCTTAATCAGATGCCCCCGAAGTTACCCACTCAAAACAGCCATGGTTATTGTAAATGTGTATTAACCTTCCAATAATGTCCGGTGTTGGGAATCCAGGCATAGCTGAGCTGAGCCGGATGGTTCTAGCTTTGATTCCTTCTCAAAACTGCCTTGAGGTGCTGTAGAATGAGAAGTTCAGGAGCACCCAGTCTCACAGTGGCCCCCCCCCCCCACAACAGCTGTCCTTTTGATGCTGGTTGTGTGTTAGCAGGAGGTCTGGGGTCATCAGACCGATATCTGCATGGAGTAGCTTGGAAAGCCCCCATGATACCTTTACCTGGAGCATGTAGTCCAAGATGGAAGCCACCCAGCCTTCAGTGCCTCGCTTGGGAATCATACACTGGCATTCCCTCTTTACCTCCTAAGTGATGAGTGGACCTTATTTATTATGGGTGGGTATGTGTAATGGTACCTGAAGAGTGCTACTGTCCGGGCAGGCGTGGCTGTCTGTAACCTCAGCACCATGTGGGCTAGAGACAGGAACTTCTCTGGAAATTACCAGCCACCAGGCTAGTTCAGGGTGCAGTGAGAGACTCGGTCTCCAAGAAATAAGGTGGAAAGTGATCCAACAGTTCCCTCAACATCTTCCTCTGGCCTCTACATGAAGAAATATGCCCATACACCATACACACCCATGCAATGCGCGCGCGCGTGCACACACACACACACACACATACACACACACACACACACACACACACACACACACACACACACACTGACCCCATTGCTAGTCTACAGCCCTTTCAAGTGGCAGTACAAAGGAAAAGTTAAAGATGAAGTCTCAAAGGACTTGGGTCTGCATTTCTAAGAACAAGAGGCATCCAGCACTTTTAGAAAAATCTATATTTTAGCCGTGCAGCAACAGCACTAGGAAAATCTTCCCAGAGAGCTGTGAGGCCCCGGAGGAAGGCTGTGATTAACTTTGCAAAGGATGACTGATTTCCCTTGGATATGACTAGAATAATTTTTACTCTCGTGTTTGTCTACAGGAAAATGAAAGCTCATCTCCATGTCTTGGGAACAAGGAAAGGCCGAAAGCAGATTTGAGGTGAGGAGTGTCTTGCAGCAGGCTGTGTCCTGTTCTTGGACTGTGATGTTCCTTAGGTGTCTCGGGGTACTCAGGTCTGAAAAAAAAAAGGCATATGATAGCAGAGTCTCTATCACTCCTTTTCAAGACAATAAATAGCCAAGGACCATGTGCATGAATTAAATAAAGTACAACCCATTTGTGAATTCTTTATCATCAATAGGCACCAAGAAAAGCTATTAATTGGGAGCAAATGCACAGAAAACTCTGTAGCACCTTGCTATTACCGAAACCTTTTTAAAAAGAGTCTCATGTAACCCATACTACTCACAAATTCAAGATATACCAGAGGATAACCTTGAATTTACCATCCTTTGGACTCTATTTCCCACACTGCTGGGATTACAGAGATACATATAATACATATTTTCAGGATATGGAAGTGACAAAAATCTCTTTATTTAATCCTATCAACTGTTGGGCACCAAACCAGCTCCTTGTTTATCAGACAGGACAAATGCTGGCCATCAAGGCATACTGAACTATTCAGAGATGAGCAAAGCAAATGTTCGCACAGAAAGACCATCCAGAGAGCCCGTACTTAAAGCTTTATAACTAGAGTTATTTTTTTGGGTTAAAAAAAAAAAAAAAAAAAGAATGCCAAAATTAGGACATGCCACAAGTGGACAGCAAATAGCAGGCAGACCCAGCCACCCTCAATGATTCTCTGATCTTTCTATGATTGTTACTCTTGAGCCCACACTGGACATGGAAGTAGCATCAACCTGGCCTAATTGTGAGATGTGAAATTGTTTTCAGATCGTATGTGGAAATCATCTCCACAAGCTGGTTTATACCAGAGTGGCTCACATCTTACATGAGGCACAAAGCAGATGGTTCAAAGCACAGCCTGGTATTTTGAGTCAGCCTTAGCTGGGTTTCAGTTCCAAGTGCAGCATTTACTAACTGGGAGGCCACAGGCTGTTTCCTGGGCCTCAGATTCCTCAGCTCCAACATGGGACCAATAATACTTATTACTCTGGCTGTAGTATTAGTAAGTGGATGTAGTGTACTGTGGAGACTAGGGCAGGTGATCCATAAACCTTAAACTCTTTTGATATTTATTCATCCTTACCTTACTTTCAGCCTTACTGTAGTTCTCATGGGGAAAAAGTTGACTATACCCTACCAGGATTATTCCATTCTGTGCCAATAAGAGTGTTTGGGAGCTGAATGAAGTGGTGGCTTATCCAGGTAATCCTCCCTAGCACTTGTGAGGCGAAGGCAGGAGCATCATGAGGTCCAGGCCAACCTAGGCTAAATAGTGAAACTCTATCAGAAATAAATAAATAAATAAATAAATAAATAGATAGATAGATAGATAGATAGATAGATAGATAGATAGATAGATAGATAAATAAATAAATAAATAAATAAATAAATAAATAAATAAATAAATAAATAAATAAAAATAAAAGTCAGAGGCTGGGGGATAGTTCCTTGGTGAAGTGCTTGCCTTTCAAGTTTGAGGACCTGATTTGATCCCAAGAATATGCATTTTAAAAAAATCTGGGCATAGAGGTATGCACTTGTAATCCCAGCACTAATGAGTTACAGGACAGGTAGATCACTGGGACTCACTAGCCATCCATCCTAGCCTACTCAGTGAGCTCCAAGCCAGTAAGAGACCCTGTCTCAAAAATGAAAAAATTAGAAAGTGGATAATGTTTGAGATGAATAACAGCCTATATTGTCCTCTGGCTTCCACAGGCATGTTCACACTTGTGCATGCTCCCTATCCAAACCCATACACAAACAAAGATACACATGCACACTTACAAAGAAACAAGCAAATTTGGAATTTGGCAATTATTAGGAAATAGTATTGAGCTAATCCCCACTCTTCAGGTATTTATAATCGGGAGGAGATGGAAATATAAAGTATAATACACTGATTTAGCTGAGAGAGTGAAGGAACTGTTGGTATAATGAGAGAATGAAAACAAGTTCTAAAACTCACAGCAAAGAGCTAAAACTTCATAGAGTAGGCATAAACAGATGGGAGCCTCGGGCTCCCATTCCACAATCCAGACCAACTGAGCCCGAGGAGGCAGGCAGGCACCGCTGCAGAGGCACCGTTATCCCTTGATATTAAGGTGTGGTATGGCCTCCGAGGGTACTTGACAGGGAGCGCAGCACAGAGGACATGGGGAGCTCAGCCAGTGCCTGCATTCGGCCATCACTGCAGAAAACACTGAAAGTCACAAGAGCACACAAGAAACTAGGCGAAAAGCACGTGCAGAGGGTCCCTGGCCAGCAGGGAAAGGAGACAGGACTGAGTCCATTACTGATCTGCAGTTGCTCACAAAGAAGGCTCAAACACTCTCAGTCCTGCAATGTCGGCTGAAGTTAGCTTAGCTCTCCTGAAAATGAAGTTTGCCTTTAGACAGCACTAGGGGCTGGAGACACTACTGCAAAGGTAGAGTGCTTCCCTAGCATTCATGAAGCCTTGAGTTAGAAGCCCACTGCCACATAAAACTGAGTGTGCCGATGCCTGGCTGTAAGCCCAGCATTTGGGAGGTGATAGCTGGAAGATCAGGGTCATTCTCGAGCAAGTTCGAGGCAAGCCTGGCCTACATGAGACTCTGACAAAAAGAAAAACAAAATATAAGAGACTAAAATGATTGGCCAATCAGATGATACTCTCATTTTCATCTACCATGATTTTATTTTATCTTACTTTATTTTCCTTTTATTTTTTTCAAATAGGGTCTTCTCATATTGCCCAGGCTGGCCTGGAACTCACAATCCTTCTGATCCAGTCTCCAAAGTGCACCACAATGAGACCTGGCAAAAAAAATTACATGATAATGGGAAGAGGTTTTTTATGTGTGTGAACATGTGTGAGTGTGTGCACATGTGAGTGTGTAGTATATGTGTATGATTGACCAGAGGTCAACATCAAGTGTCTTCCACAATTGCTCTTCACCTTGTCTTTTGAAATAGGGTCTCTTACTGAATTCATGGTTCACTAATTTTCTAGGCTAGCTCACCAGACAGCTCCATGGATCCAGCTGTCTATACACCCCCAGTGTTAGAGCTGCAGATTTGTGCATTCATACCCAGCTTTTATGTGTGTTCAAAGAGTCTGATTTCAGGCTCCCATTCTTGTACAGCACACACTTTACCAACTGAACTGGCTCCAGAATCCCGCTCCAGATGAGATCTCACTGTAGTTGACCAGAAAATCTCCAAACCCTGCCCTCAAGCAAACCTCCTGCCTCAGCCTCCCATGTAGCAGAGACTACAGAAACAGGTGCCACACAATGGCCATAGAGTTTCAATGTCATAAGCTAAATTACAGAGATGGACAGTGGCAATGATTGCACATTTTGAAAACATTTAATATCACTAAACATTAGATATGGTCGAGATGGTAAATCTCATGGTCTGTGTATTTCACCACAACAAAATACACAGGAAGGAAACCATCTGACATGCCAATATATAGGAAAAAATTAAAAGCATCTAATTCCTTTTTTAAACTAAACTACTTGGGAATCATTTTCATTCACCAAGGGAATGCTACCCTTAATGCTTCCTGAACTGCCCATGGTCCTTGAGAGCTACTCTTGTTCTTTCAATTAATTCTAAATGCTAATATAGACAGTAAAATTTCAAACACTGGAAAGCGGAGACCCATACGTGGCTGGAGTGCTGTTAGGCTAGCTCTGTCTACTCTGATCCCATCAGGTTGCTCTCATTCTTTCTACTTGCCAAACTGAGCCATCCACACGCATGCACGTGCTCTAATTCTTGTGGACTTAGAAGGCATTCTGTTGGGCTGGAGATGTAGCTCAGTCAGTAAAGTGTCTGCTTAGCATGAACAAAGCCCTGAACTCAGTCCACACCACACTATAAACTGGGCTTGGTGGGACATGTCTGTAATCCCAGCACTTAAGTAGAGGCAGGAGGATCAGAAATTCAAGGTCATCTCTAGGCACCTG
>CABHPR010155644.1:18769-29591 GCA_902168415.1 Peromyscus melanophrys | reverse complement strand
ATAATAATGATTTTAGCACATGTAATTTGGGGTAAGTTCATGTTAAATGTAGCTGACTTAAATTCAATATTTTAACTATGTTCTATATGATTTTAAATAATTTGCTGTTGTTTTAAAAAGAATTTTTGAGATTATAATATAATTACAATATTTTCTCTTTGATTTTCCTACCTCCAAATATTCCTACAAAAGCCTATCCCTGTTGTTATCTTTGAAACTCCTTGGCTCTTCCAATTGTTGTTAAATCATGTACATATAAAATATGCATACATACATGCACGTTCCTGAATATATGAATGCAACATGCTCAGTCTATATGAAGTTATTTGTCTGTATATGTTTTTAAGCTTAAAAAACAGAATTTTCTAACTGTTTTACTTCATTTTCAAGTTACTTGGAATATTGGGTGGTCCAATGAAAATTCAGAATAATTAGTAGAGAATGGAAAGAATGACAGAACAGATATAATGGTAAGCCACATTTATTTAAGAAAATGTGGAAACCAACAATGACCAGCATGACACCCTAACCCTAAGGGTACATTAGTGGAATACAAACCTTGATGGTAACAATAGCTCTCTAGTTTTACTTAAGACGCAGTTAAGTAGAGCAAAATCATGCCTGGTGCTGGAATTCTAGCCAACTCCCTAGGTTTAATGTAATCATAGATCTCAGAGTGGAACTTACAGTCACCACTTTACTAAAGCAGCATAATCCCTAACTCCATTCTGAATGTTTGTCCTTGTTTTAGTTAGGGTTTTTATTGCTGTGAAGAGACACCATGACCACAGCAACTCTTATAAATGAAAAAAAAAACATTTAGTTGGGGTAGCTTGCTTACAGTTTCAAAGGTTCAGTCCATATCATTATGGCACAAAGCATGGTGTAGTTGGAGATTTCTCCAGTCCCACTGGGGCCCACAGCCACTCAGACCCAAGTAAACACACAGAGATTTATATTACTTATAAACTGTATGGTCATGGCAGGCTTCTTGCTAACTGTTCTTATATCTTAAATCAACCCATTTCTATTAATCTATAAGTTGCCACGCGGCTTGTGGCTTACCTCTACTTTTACATCTTGCTTCGTCTGTGTCTGGCTGGCAACTCCTGACTCAGCCTTCCTGTTCCCAGCCTTCTCTTCTCTGCTTGTCCCACCTATACTTCCTGCCTAGCTACTGGCCAATCAGCATTTTATTTATCAACCAATCAGAGCAGCACATTCACAGCATACAGAACATATCCACAGCAGCATGGTGGTATGCAGGCAGACATGGTACTGGAGAAGTAGCTCACAGTCCTACATCTGGCAGGCAACAGGAAGTCAATTGAGACACTAGGTGATATCCTGAGCATAGGAAACCTCAAAGCCTGCCCCCACAGTGACCTGCTTGCCCCAACAAGACCATACCCACTCCAACAAAGCATACCTCTGTGGGGGTATTGTATTCCCCAAAATATTGTGTATGCTAATAAACTTATCTGGGGTCAGAGAACAGGACAGCCACAATATTAAACATAGAGGTTAGGCAGTGGTAGCATACGCCTTTAATCCTAGCATTCCAGAGACAGAAATCCCTCTGGATCTCTGTGAGTTCAAGGCCACATGGGAAACAGCCAGGCATGGTGACCCACACCTTTAATCCCAGAAAGTACGCCTTCAATCCCAGGGAGTGGTGGTAGAAAGTGGAAAGGTATATAAGGCGTGAGGACCAGAAACTAGAAGCCTTTGGCCTGGAGAAGCCTTTGGCCTGGAGAAGCATGTGGCTGGTTAAGCTTTCAGGCTTCTAGCAGCAGTTCAGCTGAGACCCATTCTGGATGAGGGCTCGGGGCATCCAGTCTGAGGAAACAAGACCAGCTGAGGATCTGGTGAGGTGAGATAGCTGTGGCTTATTCTGTCTCTCTGACCTTCCAGCATTTACCCCAATAACTGGCTCAGGTTTGATTTTATTAATAAGAACTTTTAAGACTCCTGCTACATACCTCTTAATAGTGACTCTTCCTATGAGATTATGGGGGGGGGGCAATTACATTCAAACTACCTCAGTCCTTATATCCAAATATAAGTGTAGTCCTCGGCCCTCATCAAGGGTACTTCTCTTTGCGACAAATGGAGATTATCAGAGAAAACCACAACCAATCAAAATGAAGATTTCTAGAACTCTGTCCCAAAAGTTTCATCTACGGAATAACTCCCACACCTAAGACTCTGGGATCATGGCATAACAGGGGCCAGAGAGATTGTCAAAACTAAAGGGTCAGGGAGTTTGCTGTGAGATTGTTTCCTAGGAATGTCAGAAGCCACACCCAATAAGTCTCACCAACATGAGTGCCTAAACACGACCCGAACAAGGACAACTATAGACAGGCTAAAGCAGTGTACCAGGGATACTCACCATGCCTCCAGCTCAGGTAAAAATCTACAGGAAACTAAGGAATGCTGAGAATGGGAGAAACAGTCTTCTCCAGGAGCACACCAATTGGTTAGTCAATATCAAATGATCAGCCCTAGAGACAAATATGCAAGTACCGTTTTACAGACTGAGCAGTTGGTGTTTAAGAATTTACTTGTATATACATACACATAGATGCACATCACAACACAAAGTGTAAAAAGAGGTTGAGGATTTGAAAAGGAACAAGGAGGGGTCTATGGGAGTATTGAGAGAAGGAAGGGAGGGGTGATGTAATCCTATTAAATTATTTTCTCAACAAATAAAAAAGTAATTAAAAAAAAGCAAACATACCCAGGCCCAGAATCAGGACTATGAGATGGCCCACCCCAACAATCACCGAATCCATGAATCCATCCTGTTGGAAAATGTGAAGGGGACAAATCTACAGATCCAGAACAACAGAACCTCCATGACACAGGACAACAGTGTACCCAAGAGGAGCCCCAGTAAGAGCCCATTCCTGGTCGTTTAGCAGAAACCAGAGGCCTTGAGCCAGACCAATGACATATTGCAATGAACACTTGTGAGTAAAGATGAACAGACTAAAGGGTAAGCTGTGTGTCTCAATTTGCCACACTACATCTTCTACAACAAGTTTCTTCTTCTTCTTCTTCTTCTTCTTCTTCTTCTTCTTCTTCTTCTTCTTCTTCTTCTTCTTCTTCTTCTTCTTCTTCTTCTTCTTCTTCCTCTGCTTCTGCTTCTGCTTCTTCCTCTGCTTCTGCTTCTGCTTCTTCTGCTTCTTTTTTGATTTTTGTTTTGTTTCTTTGTTTTGTTTGATTTTTGTTTTTTTCTTTTAAATTTGGTTTTATTTGGGGGAAGGCTTGCAAGGACAGAGAGCAGATACAAGGGGACAGCGATATGAATGGGATGGAAACGCATGATGTAAAATCCACAAAAAAATCAATTTTAAAAAAGGCAAATGTAGAAATGTCAAAACTAAATTAAAATTTAAAAGCAAATGCAACATAACAGAGCTGTACTAAAATTCAAAAGACAATTCAGAAATAAAAAAAAGGAATGACAATACTGAATTATTTCCTTAGAAATAATTGGTTCCAATGTGAGTGTCAGCTCAATATTTTATACTGTCTTTAAGTCTTAGATATCATCTAGCCCAATTATTTTGTGGTTGAGGAAATTTAGGATTGTATTTGTTGAGGTGCTTTCCTAACTCAGATTTAGAGACTCAATCTTGAGCTCTGAGAGATATTTTTCTGATTTTCTTAGTGTTACATACCTATGTACCTTAGTGTGGGAAGTTGAGGCCTTGCATTTAACTTACTGCATAATTTGTTTTGAGTCAAAGCCTAAAAATCATAAGATAATTAAAAAAATGGAAATCATATATCTCATTGATTTTCAACTGGAAGTAACCTGTGCCCTGATGTATTTGTTTATATCTTAACTCACCTTTTTTTCTTCATGTTTTGGAGAAGAGGGAGCTATTTTAACCCAGTGAGTGAAAGACAGAGATTCTGCCAGAAAACTCACACAATCATGAATTAGGTGACTCCAAATTTTAATAGTGCCCCTGCTAATAGAACCTGCAAAGATAAACAAACAGAACTAAACTTCAAATAATTACTGAGAGAAAGAGAGAGAACAAATATAGATTTATATCTATTTTTATTAAAAAAAATGGTCAAAACAACATGCAGATAGAAATAAACTCAGATCCCTGGGGTTTTCAGATTTGTGTGATCAATGGGCCAGCAATCCAAAACACTTGAAAAAAGTTTATTTTTTGAAACAATGTGCTGTCACAACTATTCACACAGCATTTGCATTTTTATGAATTGTAAGTAGTGCTGAGATGATTTAAAGCCTATGGCGCTATAGGTATTGGTTATATGCAAATGATGTACCATTTTGTGTAAGGATTTGTACACACATAGGTTCTGCTACTCATGGATGTCTATAGCCTTACAGACATAAAAGATTCCTGAATAAATATCAGGTAGAGGAAAACTGGAAAAGGCGTAATAAATTAAGTGTACTCATCCTACTTGATGACAAAGAATATTGCATCTTTGTAAATATTGCTTTCTGTACCATGTTCTGCAGGTAAAGTGCTACTAAACAGTTCTGCTGAAGGAAAAGCATCACTTTTAAAATCACACTTTCATGTCCTACTTGCCTTATACAGGAGACTTGCACAGAGAGATGGAGTGTTCTTTAAAAACTCAATTATGTAGCAAAAGTTTCCATGTCTTAACCATCAAATTCCTTTGCTCTTTAGAGATAAAAATGTTGTATCATTTTTTCTTTGTGTAGTGGTGTGTCTAAGTTTTGATGAGTTTTAGAAAATTCTTTGAGGAACAGTAGATATATTTTTTTAAGTTTCTCTTTCCATCAGATATAGCTGCATGCATTCCAAAAGGCTTCCTAGATACTACGAAGAATCAGAAGTAAAGAGATGAATTCAAATAGCAAACCACATGATACTTGTTAGGTGAATTTCAGTAGACTCCAGGAGTATGTCTGCATATTTTTCTCCTCACATTTATGGTAGAGAGTATTAGTTTTATGTGGATACGAAAGAAAACTATCAGACACTAAAGTTAAAGGATTTGGTCACAGAGAGCTGCCTGACAGGTTAGAATCTGTATTAAAGGGAAGGTTATCTACTGTCAGATCCCACTCCTAATCACCATTATAATTTTATTTGGATATTTATTTTGTGAAATCACTTCTGTATCCCTAACAAATTGTTTTCCTATCAAGCTTCAGGAAGTCTTAACAGATAATTTCTATGATCTTTCATATAATGGGTTACAGTTGATTTTGAAGTAATTTTTAAAGTTACACAAGTTTCTTGAAATTTTTTGCAAAGCATATGGATAGAATTCTGAAGAGGACATCACATAGAGGTGACAGATATTTCACTAATAGATACTGACAGTTGCATTATTATTAAATAGAATACTTTAACTCTGACAACCCTTCAAAAGGAGGCAGTTACCATATATCCTTTAGTACTTGTAATACTTGTTTCTGTTTTTTTTCTAGAAGGTAGATATTATGTCTTGAAAGCTCAGAACTATATTGGAAGAAGAAGCAAAGCTATTAAAAATAATAATACAGAAAAGTTATCTGGACCCTGCTCATCACAGGCTTGTACAACTAGCCCTGATTTGGACATATTTACATTATACAAAACCAAACCATCATCTCATTTAAGATACAACATTGTCAGGATTTGTTATCTACCAGAAATCTAAGCCATGCTTTATCATTTCTTTTACAACTATGTTAGATACTTTTCTTGTTGGCACAAAATGCCCGGCAGAAACAATTCTAAGAGAGGGGACATTTATGTTTGTCCTGGAGCACATCCAATCACCATGAAGAAGAAAGGGCAGAGCAGCCACACCTCCATAGCAGCAATTGAGTGAGGTGGTACCTTGTTCACATGATTCTGACAGGAATCAGAAAACATGGCCAAAAGCAGAAGTAGGTACATCCCTGAAATGGCCCACACTCGATGATGGCTTACCTTTGCCAGCCAGGACCAACTCTGCAAATGTTCTCCAGACTTCAAAACAGATCCCTAGAGCCTTTGGAGGTAATTTCAGATTCAAACCAAAACATGTACGTTTTACACATAGTAAAGAAAATGACTTGTACAATCTTTCCTTTCAAAAGAGTGTTTCTTTCTTGTTCAAGTAAAATAAATGTGCCGTTGACTGAGCACATGCATATCTCCTCTGATCTAAAGTCGTTTTGAAATTACAGAAAATTAAATTGAAGAAAAAATGAACAGAGAAGCCCATAACTGTTCATGATAAGAAACTATAGCAGGTATTTGTAAGGAATTCCTGGAAGATGCAAAGGAGATAAATGTACACCCAACACCCATGAAAAATCTGTTAATTGTTGCAACACTTTATCTGTGTATTTATCTATGTATGTATGTATGTATGTATGTATGTATGTATGTATGTATGTATCTATCTATCTATCTATCTATCTATCTATCTATCTATCTATTTGGTTTCTTGAGACAGTTTGTTTGTGTAGCTTTGGCTGTGCTGGAACTAGCTCTGTATACCAGGCTGTCCTTGAACTCAGATCAGACTTGCCTCTCTGCCTCCTGCATGCTGGCATTAAAAGCGATAGGCCCAGGCAGATACCATAATGGACTTCTTAGTCTTCTTTCAGAAATCAGGCCTCAATTTCAGTTTCCTAAGACTGAATAAGCAGTTTCTGAGAGAGCCATAAAATAAAGGACAATCAATCTCCAACACTCCAACAACAAGGACAAAGAGGCCTGGTATGTGCAGCATCTGGCCAGACTTGAGCCACAGTCAGCAGATAATCAAATAAGGACAAAGCCTGGGACTTGTCCAAGTCTGCCAGAAAATAGGATACTTATAGCCTTAACCAGACGCTGCCAGCCCCTGCCAGCCCCAGCTAATTAGAACGTACTAATATGATTGCCACTTGCTTCAGCCAATTGTAGATAAAATGATCTGCCTTAGGACTGACTCTTGGCTATGCTTAAAACTTCTCTCCAGTCATCTCCATTTTGCCTTTGTGTGTGATGGATGGCCCCAGCATGCTGGAGTAAACACTTGCTCTTGCTGATTGCATACGTGGATGGTGGTCTTTTGTGGGATTTCTCCGGGACACTAACAAAAGGCATTCCTCACCACCAACAGCAGTTCTTTGCAGAGGGCCTTCCAGTAAAATCTGTATTCAACGTTCCAAAGTGCAGGGAGGGGAGGGACACAGACTTTAGGATTGCTGCAGATTTACCCACTAGATGTCCTCATGTAACACATACCTGATTCTTTGGTAAACCCCAACTGCTGGCAGGGAGGTAGTGGCACACTCCTTTAATCCCAGCTCTCAGGAGGCAGAGGCAGGTCTGATCTCTGTGAGTTTGATGCCAGACTGACTTACAGATCTCGTTTAAAGACAGCCAGGGAAACACATAGAAACCTTATCTTGAAAAACAAATAAACAAACAGCAACAACATCAATGAAAACAAAACACAAAACAAAACAAACAAAAAACAACCTCTGTATCTGCCTAGTATGTTCAGGTTGTACACAGTTGTCACATTCTTTGGCTCTGCCCCCATCCTTATCCTCATTGCTGTCTGTACTGTTTTGCTCAAGGCCCTTCTGTGGCTGTGTCTGTCTCAGAGTGAACCTGAGAACCTCACAGCATGTCTCACCCAAACTGTTTCCCCTACAACCTGGCCCTAGTCACTCCACTTTCTGCCTCTTCTCTCTGTTCATTTAGCCCCGTTTTTTGGAGTCTGTGTGTTCACTGTTCTTTAAATCAAACTATCTAAACCATAGGAAAGAATGTAAACCACGGTGAAGGTGTGGGGACAGTTGGAGTAGAGTGTTGGACTTCATATAAGGACTTGAAAGAGAGGAGTGTTGGGGAAATTTATAAAGCCACATTGCTCCTTCAAGTTTTCCTTCACAGGTCTTCTATCTGCAAGGCCCTTTAAAAGACTTTATTTGTCATTATACCACTTTAGCTCTCTCTGCGAATGCTCCCTGTCTTCTCCTTCTGCATTGTTTTCTTAATATCTAAAGATGATAGTATAACAGGTAAACAGTGTAATGGCGATAATACATGTAGGTTGTAAAATAGTAATGCAAAATGAGTTCGATATAATAAGTAACAAACCATATGTTTATTTAATTACCTTGTTTATTACCTGTGCCTTTCCCCTAGCATGTGGGGTCCTTGAATATAAGGAATCATGACATTTATTTCTCATAAGTCTCTGTTCTTCTTTTCTCATCACCTGACCTAGAATCTGGTACATGGCATGGCAGCTGATGCAGAATCTTTGTAAGGTGTAGAACAAATTCACGCGAGTTCTAGGGTGTGTTGAAGCTAAACTTTCTGTTACTTTAATTGGAGAGAATTGTTAAAAGTAAAATTCTCTGTCTTTAGAGTTTCGAATCTCAGAATTGCTATCATTCTTACTTTCTCTTGACATCTTTACCACATTGTTTGCAGACTTCCAATTGTCCAGCCTCAGCCTCTTGAGTGTCAGACATGTACTACCTTTCTACTACTAGTCTGTCTGTCTCTCTGTCTCTATCTCTCCCTTTCTGCTTTTCCTCTCTGTCTCTGTCTCTCTCTCCCTGCTCCCTCCCCGCCCCGATTTGGAGGTATATAGGTTAGTTAGAAGCAGTCACATATAGGCACTAAGTCTAAAGTGAAACAGAGAATTAAAGTTTCCCCCACATTTTCATAGCACACTCAGAAAACAGAAAATACAGCTTTACTGTAACGTGAGACAAGTGAAAGATCTCTGCCTCCAAAGTGATGTCTTGTTTATTTTGAGCATACAACAAAGGAACTTTTTAATACAATGAACATGGACTTCCAATTTGGTTGTTTTAAATAACCAAGAGAGAAGGGACAACACAGCACTATTTTCCCTTCAAAACAAAAGAAAACTAGTGAATGAACAACCGAACAAAAAACTGTCAGGAATCAACTTGTCCTCACAGTCCTTCAGTGACATACGAATACTAAAAATAGCGGTGAAGAGTAAATGGTAGAGCAGCATATAGATCTAATAGTAGGACAGTTATCAAAGTTCAGGGCTGTTCCATTTCTTCAACGTGCTAGATACAACTCCTCGTTTTTCTAAGTTTAGAAAAGATCTACTGATCATTATTTATGTACATATTTAAACCATTGCAATTTACTTAATGTGTCATGAGATTTCCATTTTCAACACTAATGTCTAGATGACAGTAACATTAAAAAAAGTAACATAGACAAAGTTAGAGGCAGAAGATCAGTTTGGATCATGGAGGTAGGAATGGGGATATTTTACAGAATGCTCAAGTGAGAACACATGTTGAACACCATGATATGTATGAGTGTGCATTCTCAGGAGCTGTTGGCTTTGGTTGGTCTACTGATTGGGAAACAGGGAGGCTGTCAATTCAAAACTTCTCTGTGTTTCCCAACCCTGTATTCCACTGAATGCTAGCCAGCCACAGTCTTGGACCTTCCTAATTGCTATCAAGAGAGATTCTTTGAATTAAATTGTATCATATTGAAAATTCTAATCCCTATAATTTATTTAAAAAGATTTTTCACTATAGTGGAATGGCACACTTGATGACATAGAAGTACACTGAAATTTTTTTTGAGGTTGCCTGTCTTTTAATCATATAAATTGTGACTAGGATCAGTTTCTGTCCTTCATTCCTGAAAGCAAGTCATTCTCAAGGCTTCCCAAGGAACACATTGCTTGTTCTTCTATGTTCCTTCTTTATTCTTGTGGAAAATTATGTAATAAATCATGTTCTGCTTTCATCATGCCTTCTTAAGACTACAAAACATTAGCAATATGTTTCTTTGGTGTTCACACAAAAGACTAAATGGAAACTGAGAGAGAGATTTATCCATTAAACAAAGGAATCAACTTGAAACTCTTCCTTGTGGAAAATGGAAGTAACACATGATACATATACAGTTTCAAAGCTTAGAAGATAATGTGAACATTAGTATCATTGGTAATCAGCTTTAATTCCCAGGGATATTGGGAAATGTGGCCATTTTCTATTCATATACATATGTCCATTGAAGTCTCTTGGCTTATAGGAATTGATGTGTGTGTGTTTGCATAAGAATATATGTTTATAAATGCATTTGTATGGATTAACTTTATTCCCTTGGCTTTGCATGGAATTTATAAATATCTGAAAATTGGATTCCCTCAAGCTTATACTCATTTTTATACGCAATTCTGACTATTTTCATTTTTTCTGAAGAATTTTGGTTTTATCTTTTTTTCTGGTGTATTTCCTCCTGTGTCACTGTCTTTTGCTGGTGTTTGAAACTTGCCTTTCAGTCTCCGCTATCAGACAGTCTTCTTTGCTTCTTCCTTAGGTTTTGCCTTCATCTTGAGACTGCTAATTCACAACTATGTCTCTAGAGGGATGACTACTTTCTATGCTCTCCATCAGCTCAGTAACTCTCTAAAAGGAGTAGAACCAGGGCCATGATTCAAGGCATGGTCATACCCTTTCCACTATATAGGAAATTTAAATTGTTCCAGATGCATGAACCACCAGAAATGTTATTAATTCACACATTAGTTTTAGTAATGAAAACCTACTCTTCTCATTTACATAAGAAGACTTGTAGGACTTTGAAAATAAATCATACATAGTTGATATAGAAAGGAACTTTAATAATAAGGTGTAAGGAAAGGTCAAAGGGTAGGTACGTAGAATGAGAAAAGCACACTGTACAAGTCATCTGAGAAGCAATTTTCTACATAGATATCTTGCAGGCAGATCCCTGTTGTACGTCATAGGGTTTTTAGCTGGATAATACTGATGATTTTCCTTTCTCCCCAGGAAGTGTGA
>CABHPR010155644.1:0-18369 GCA_902168415.1 Peromyscus melanophrys | reverse complement strand
TGGTTGGGTACCAAATTGACTCTTCTGTGTTCAATAATGTAAGTGAGTGTTGTTTTCAGCACAGATACATTGTGTAAACAGATGCATAATATTTAATATATTTAGCTGTGCTTGGGATGGCATGATATTGCCCCAACATTTTCTACAGTCATCATCTTAAAAAGCTTCCCTCTGTAAACACTGTTCAAAAGATATAGAAAAGAGAGCTGCTTATCTCACCAGGGAAGAGACAAGCATTGGATACACCAGGTATAGGAAACCAGAGGATGAGGGTAAGACTGCAAGTTGCCATATGTGGGGTGCTATGCAAAAATTTAATCAGGAAAATATCAATTATTTAAAAATTGGAAAAATTTGTATTTCTAATTCAGTGTACATCCTTATATTTAGCCACTATGTCCTACTATAAATAAATGAACCAAATAAAAAATTTTGTTTCACTCTTTGGCTATGATTTGTTTTGCAAACAAAATTTTTGAACATGGTATTTACATAAGAAAAACATTTTTTATTAATAAGCAAAAAATATTGGATGGTTAAATTCAATTGGCAGACAAAGCACATAAACTATTTTCTGATAGTTTCTTGAATAGCTAGAATTGATACAGTATTTATTAAAAGAATGATATAAGAGGAAGAATATCAAAGATAAGAAGGAGCAGACAGACTAAAGCTTGGAAGAGACTGGCAAATATTTACACAAAACCTTCAGTGGTGGAAATATGATTGAGTGGAGAAGATTACAGAGGAGGAATGGATGCCAAGTTGGAATACTCTTATGGTGAACAAAAGTCAAGAAGGAGGAACCAGAAGAATATAGCAACAGTAACCAGATGGCTGATTGCAAAGTTACACTGGATGTGCTTAGCTGGCTGGGTTCTTGGTTACTTTAAGTTACTTTAAAAATAAAGTGATTAAAAATGGAAGCGATGAATTAAGACTGTTATGTAGTTACAAGCTACCACCTGGATGCTGATGAGGAGCCAAGGATTCCCAACATGTTTACAAGTAGTGTGGAGGCACAAGAATAGAAAAAATGCAATTACAGATTGTACTTAAAACTGTCATTCAAGAAAATGTTCTAAAACAAAGAAAAAGGAAACTGTGGATTCTTGTTGTGGGGGGCATTTAGGAGAATATTACAAGGGGAAATGCAGATGGATATTACCAAGTTTCATTGAATGTGTATGTACATACAAAATTTTCAAAAAATAAAAAAATTACAAAAATTTACAATTCTTAGGAAGATCAAATGTATATATCAAAATTTTTGGTGTAACTGACTCAGAATGGCTAGTTCTGAAACTCCGTTTAAGGTATTAGACCTTAAAAGAAGGAAAAGTCCTCCAAAATATTCATAACAGTAATAAAATACTTCAAGAGTCCATAAGGCCTTATATGTAGAGTGAAAAAAATACTGAATTTCCTTCAGACTGAAATAATTTAGATTTGATCTCGAGAAATGAATGGAAGTTTTCCATGACTCTTATTTGTTTTCAGCCACAAAATGTTAGTGAAGCATGCATTAGAGGGCTTGGATCTTATAGCTGAGAAATAGTGTGTTACAGAAAACTGTTTTCACCTTCTCAAAAGAAAATATTATTATTTTTGACTTTGGAGAAAGGATTGTTTGAGAAAACATGCTACACTATCCTTATGGAATGACAAGTGAAAGGTGTTTAGATTCCCACATTTGGAATTTTAAAAATCTGTTCCAGCTTTGCTCTATTCTGCAGAAAAATAAACATATATTTAAAAAGCAGCAGACTTATGGGTAAATATCTAATTGTTGTTGGAAATCTTTTCTACCATCTCTGCAGAATATCAATGTTTTGGAATATCATCTCAGCTTCTCATTAGGAAATCCACAGAAATAACTAGCTTGAGTTCATAGGAATTCACAGAGTCTGAACCAACAACTAGGGAGCTTGCGTGGGACTGAATAGGCCTTCTGCATCTATATGACAGTTGTGTAGCTTGGTTTATTTGTGAGACTCCTAACAATTGGAACAGGGGCTGTCCCTAATACTTTGACTGGCTCTTGGGAACCTATTCCTCATACTGATTGCCTTGCCCAGCCTTAATATAAAGTGAGGTCATTACTCTTACAGCAACTTGATATACTATGCTTTGTTGATACCCATGGGAGCCCTGCCCTTTTATGAACAGAAACAGAGCAGGGGTGAATTGGAGGAGGCAGAGGGGAGGTAGAGGAAGGGAATAGGAGGAGATGAGCGGGGTGGGGGTGGAATTGTAGTCAGGATTTTAGAGTTTGAGTATCTTAGTGCAGTAGGGTTTTAGGAAACAAACAAAGTGGAATTGTTGATTGTGAATTTAATTTAAATCATTAAATGTCAACTAGAGTGTTGACAGATAATCAGACTAAAAACTGATAGCTTATACATAGAAAACTTTAAAATGTGCTCTATCTTACTATCACAACTGAGCTTGGAGTTTGGGAAGTGCTCAGTGGTGGAATATTCTCCTAATGTATGTAAGATCCTGGATTTAATCTTCAACATAATGTACAAATCAAATGGGAAGAAAAACACAGGACTTGAAGTGTTTGAAATTTCCCCCACACTGTTTCTCTCTCTAGCTTCATTCATCAAAGTAGAGTCTGGATTGCCCTGGTATGTAGTCTAGCAACACATTTCAACTTTCTAATTTGTAACAAAGTATAGGTCTTGAACATTCTCTGATAAATATGTATAGGTCAAAGTAACTAATCTTGTTTAAGGGGGTTTGTTACTAGTTGTTATTGGCAATGACCAGGAAAAAAACTGAACAAAAAAAGGTTAGACTCAAGGATCTTATTCTAAAAAGAAAAAGGGGGAGATATAGAAATAGGATAAAAGGTAGATTATTAAATCTACTTTTAAACAAAAAAGTAGCTACTAGTCATAAAAATTTTACATTGGTATGGATTTTTGCATATTGGTACAAATTTGAGGTTATTTTTGTTATACAGGATGTATGTTTCTACTCTTGTGTAAGATATTTTTTGTATATCGATACAAATTTAAGGTGATTTTTGTTAGAACATACTGTACCTATATTTCTACTCTTAAGGTATTGTATCTATACAGCTTATTTAACAGTGTAATGTAAATTTCTAGTCCTTGAAAGTTATGACAGACGATTTAGAATAACAAAGAAATATAGGTTAGTAGTTAGTCACTTAGTACAATCAAACTGGTGGTCATGTTAGGTGTGTTTTCAAGGGCAAATGGAGATATATTTTAGAGAGACAGGTGGTCTTCAAATACTTCAGAGATCTACAGAATATGGCATTTAATAACATAAGATTGATGGGTGATGTCGCTCTGTATGCTGTCAATGTATTGCTCTGATTGGTTGATAAAATGTTGATTGGCCTGTAGGCAGGCAGGAAGTATAGGCAGGATGAGCAGACAAGGAGAATTCTGGGAAGAGGAAGGCTGAGTCAGGAGTTGCCAGCCAGACACAGAGGAAGCAAGATGACAAGGCAGAACTGAGAAAAGGTACCAAGCCACATGGCTAAACATAGATAAGAATTATGGGTTATTTTAAGTGTAAAAGCTAGTCAATAAAAAGCCAGAGCCATTAGGCCATACCGTTTATAATTAATATAAGCCTCTGTGTGTTTACTTGGGTCTGAGCATCTGTGAACCAGATGGGACACAGGTAAACTTCAGCTACAAATGGTGCGCAACAGCTCTAGTTTCTACCTGAAACCTGAGAATACTTAATCAGTGATTCTAAACAGAGTCAAAAAACAGGTTACTGGTTCATGTATCATGCGAGCCAGGTGATGCTGCAGCATTCAGGCTTGAGCACAACATGGCAGATTCCCACTAAGGTATACGGAGGTCTTCAAGCCACACAGTATGCTGTGTGTTTTATTTAGCTTTTCACAATACAGACGAGAGAGAGAGAGAGAGAGAGAGAGAGAGAGAGAGAGAGAGAGAGAGATTGATTGATTTCTGGGCTACATGCTGCTTTAACAGAGGCATAGACCCACTTCTTCTGAGAGTTGATGATACACATGGCCCAGAGCTGGAGGTGAACTATCTCTAGCATGTTGAAAAGCTTAAATGGGTGCAGTCAGCAGCCAAGGCTGCTGCTTTTCATCTTGGCCATGCAGTTTATCAGTTTAAAGTCTCTCCTGGCTAGAAAATGGTTATAAATTCAAAATAAGACATATTCAGATGAGATAAACTCTAAACAGTTTATAACTTATGTAAAAATCTATGTAGGCTTAGAAGAGAGAGGAAAAGGAACATAGACTGTTATATAAAGAAACAGAAAGTTAAAAAAAGTCTTTGAAGAGAAAGTAAAAGTAATATTAAAAAATAAGCCACATAAAGATGGATATCGCACAGAGAGTCTGGATTATGTTGTCTTTGGGATTTTTAAATGCAGAGAGATATTTGATTGTAAAACTGCTGAGTTAAATCAATATGTATATTTTAAAGGTATCTGGACTTCAACGTTTATGTCTAAGGATCTGTTGCTTTGGAAAAGAGGTTCTGTTTTTGTTTCCACAGGAAATGAGAACCTGTGGACTGCTTCCAGGATAATATGGTTTGAACAGCCAAGACTCCCTGAAATGTCTTCAAAGATACCATGCCCCAGATTATCTAACATACAAAATCAACTTCAAGGCAACTGGCTCAGAGAATACAGCCTTACAGACTACTCCAGTCAGGACTTGATGATAATTCTTAATTTTCTCAGGATCCCCGTAAGAATACAGTGCCCCCTATCAGCAGGAAGTAGCCCAGAAATCTATGCCCACATTCCTAAAAAATTGATTATGGATGTTTATGTTTGTTTAGATTGTTGGTTACAGAATTGTTATTGGTCATAGTCAATCTCTTTCTAAAAGAAGAAAGGGGGATATGATATAGAAATATAGGATGAAAAGGTAAATTAATGAATCTACATTTAAAGAGCAACAACTTGTTTAAAAATGTTTTACATTGCTATGGCTTTTAGTTTATTGATACAAATTTAGAGTTGATTTTGTTATACTGTATATATATTTCTACTCTCATTTAAGGCATTATGTATATGTACCTCATTTAAATTATAGTGGATAATTAAGAAATACAGATTAATAATTAATCTTCTATGATAGTCAAACTTATAGTCATGTTAAGTTTTCTATGTATACATAGATATAATTCAATTAGATAGTTAATCTTCGAACACTTCAAAAACCTACAGAATTTTGTAGCTAGAGTTTTCCTGCCTGACCCACAATCAGGACAAATCTCTCTCACCTGCCAGTCCCACAGCCGCTCAGACCCAACCAAGTAAACACAGAGACTTATATTGCTTACAAACTGTATGGCCGTGGCAGGCTTCTTACTAACTGTTCTTATAGCTTAAATTAATCCATTTCCATAAATCTATACCTTGCCACGTGGCTCGTGGCTTACTGGCATCTTTACATGCTGTTTGTCCTGGCACTGGCTGGCAGTGTCTCCTTCCACCTTCCTGCTCTTTTCTCCTCTCTGTTAGTCCCGCCTATACTTCCTGCCTAGCCACTGGCCAATCAGTGTTTTATTTATTGACCAATCAGAATAATTTGACATACAGACCATCCTACAGCAGAATATGGCATTTAAAATGTTTTAAAAACTTAGACTTTCTGAACAGTGAGACATATCTGCTCCTGGCAGTACTGATTTACTTCAACAAGAAAGATGGGCATTGAGGATGCTCTATAAGGATTTTATCTTCTTCTTGACAGAACAGCCGTTTGGGCAAGAAACTATTCTTGCTTGGACTGATAGACAAAATGTTGTATTGACTGGACATGCATGACACAAGGGAAAATGGCCACTAAATTTGCCAAAGCAAGGCAAGACAGTCCTTCAGATTCCTGCTTCACAGAGAAGACTGTCAGATATTCTATAGGACACATGGAGAAATGACTAAAAAACTCTAGGCCTCTGGGCTGAAGACAGATGCCCCAACATTGCAGAGGAACTTTGGATGACTATCCAGACAGACAGCTATCTCTGTCATTCTAGATCTTTTGAAGTTGCTTACAGTGCTCTTCCTGTTTATTAGTTAATATTAAAGGTAATATTATATCCTTCTGGGATCTTTGATGTAGTTGAAGACTAGATAGTTATTATTATAGTTGTCCTTAGTCATGATAAAAGATAAATTAGATATGAAACTTTAGACTCACAAATATAAGACAGATGATAAAATATTTTCTTTAATTTTGCCAAATACAAATTGACTAGATATTGTAACTGTAATTCTTGCTAGATAACTGTTGTGTTATATGTAAATTTACTATGTTAAAGTTAAAACCTTCCTTTTGGATAGAAAGAAAAGGGGAAATGATGGGGATATCTTTCTGTATGCTGTGAATATTTGTTGCTCTGATTGGTTGATATTAAAGCTGTTTGGCCAATGGTGAGGCAGAATAAGGTTAGGTGGAACATTCTAAAGGGAGAGAGAGGGAGAAAGAAAGAGAGAACAGAGGAGACACTGCTTGCTGCTGCCAAGAGAAGCAAGATGTAAAGGTACCTGTAAACTATGAGCCAAGTGACAAAGTATAGATTTATAGAAATGGGTTAAGTTAAGATGTAAGAGCTAGCTAGCGAGAATCTTGAGCCAGTAGGCCATAGAGTTAATAATTAATATAAGCCTCTGTATGTTTACTTGGTTCTGAGCAGCTGTGGAGAGGGCAGGACACAGGAAAACTTCAGCTACATAAGGTGTTTTACAAGACAGATCTGCTCCTGGCAGCATAGATCTACTTCATAGAAGATTATGGACATTGAAGGAACTCCATACAAAGTTTACTTTCTTTGTGGCAAAAGTTAAGCCCTGGGCAGGAAACAGCCTTTGCCTTGACCACTGACATTATGGTGTCCAAATTGGACATGCAGGACACAAAGTAAAGTGACAGCTGAAATTTGTCAAGACATGGTGGAACAGTCCTTCAAAATTCCTCCTTCACAGAAAAGTCTGTCATATATTCTAGACCTGCAGGCCAAAGATGGATGTCCCAACATTATAGAGGAACCTTGGTTGACCGTCCAGGCAGCTAACTATTTCTGTCATCTCTTAGTTTTGGAAGCTGTTTACTCTGCACTTCTGGTTTACTCAGGCAGCGTTATATCCTTCTCAGGACTCTAATGGAGTTGAAGCTAGATAGTTATAGTTTTCCTTGTTACCAGACTCAGAAAAGAAATTCACAAAAGAGGTGTTAAGTATATAAGGTTGAGAGACATATGAAAAGATATCTTGAGTTGGCAATACAAGTTAGGATGGAAGTGAATTTGGTACAACACTTCGAACTCACCAAAATTGGGTAGATAATGGAATATTTTCTCTGATTTTGTTAAGTACAAATGAACTGGACATTTTTAATGTTAAAAATCTTTCTTCATTCTTTTTCTTTTCTTTCTTTCTTTTTTTTTAGTCAAAAAGGGGGAATGTTGTGTGATATTTTGATCGTGTTCTGACAAATAAAGCTTGCTTGGAGTCAGAGGCCAGAGTTAGCCACTAGCTGACCAAAATTAACCACAGAGATTTTGGAAGACTGAGGACTGATAGGAAAGGAAGCAGGAAGATGAGGTGGAAAGAGATCGGCTCTCTATTTGGAGGAAGGAAGGGAGCAGGTAGGAAGGACTGGTGGCTTCTCTGCTTCTCTGATCTTTCAGGCTCTTACCCCAATATCTGACTCCTGAATTTTTATTGATAAAGAATAATTAGAGTAACCTTTCAGTAAGTTGTTTTGAGTAGCTGAAAGCAAACTATAACTATATAATGATGGAGGTCTGAATTGTTCATTCTGGGAAGTTTTGCTGCTAAACAAAAGTGTATATGCATTGGTTCTGTTAGTCTCCTTTTCAGCCGCAGAAGTGAACACAGGCAAAAGTCGGAAAAGCAGAGGACCGGCACTGTTCCCTGGGGTTTCCCTAACCACAGAGCTGACAGAATAAAACTGTGTATTTGAGCTTGAGATGTGGATTACTCTCCACTAGAGGTTAGTGCTTAAAACGTGGAATTGAAAAGGTCAGCACTTTCATCCATTAAGCCATCAAGGTTTTTTTCTAGAATAAGAGTAGATGAAAGGTTTTAACTTGAATCACAAACGTAAAGTTCACCAGACTGATCGTATCTCAAATTGAAAGAACAAGACAAAAATACCTTTGTCATTCTGTGGATTGGAATCCAGTGGTCTAAATGTCAGTACAGAATGGCAGAGTATCAAATCTTGGATCCTATCACCAAAACCCAGAGATATAGCAATTTTCGGCTTTCTAAAATCCATATTATATTTTAAAATAGGATGACAGTGTAAACCCTACTTATCTAATACTAGCACGAGTTTAGATTTTACAATAACATGCTTATTCCTAATTACATGCTAATAAATATGATACCCTATGCAGGATGGAACTACGCTATTGTTATTCTGTACTATGCCACATACCAAAGGCAAGCAATTACTGTGCCCACTTCCTAAGCAGGATTTAATTGCCCACTTGATATGATGAAAATGAAGACAGATTTGATTTTATTGTTCTTATAAAACAATATTGTATAGGACACTTAGAGTTTGCACTGATATTTATAGTTCTTTTATTGAATTGTAACATCCAAATGTTTTCTGAGACATTACCAAGCTATTGTGTTCATAATTTCTTCCCGAGTGACAAACACTGGCTCCTCTTTATTGTGTTTTTTCCTTTTTTAATACTGCTTTATTAAATTTAGTGTATTTATATAACAAGGCAAAGAAAAATAAAACTAAGAGGTTTTTCCTAAGATGACATCTCCTGTATATTGGGAGTTTATATTTTTTTCTCATGAAAAATAGGCTTTCATAACTTTCTGTCTTGAACAAATAGAGAATTCTTCAGAATAACAGCAAATAAATAACAAGGTGGAACAAAAAGTACAACAAATCCATTAAATCTATAATTACTCTTACCTAACAAGATGATTCAGGATCCAAAGCAGATGAACCCTCTGCCATCCCATGCACCTTAGTTAATGCTTAAACACTCTGCATATCGTTCATTTTGGATGTTGATTTCTTAATGAAATTAAAATATAAGAAGTTTTATTGATTGGATTCTGACCTATGCCTTTCAAACTGCTATCAGAAGATGCCATGAACTGAGTTATTAATCAACGATAAAAATTGATATCTCATACTTCCAGAGTCTGGGAGTCCAAGATTAAGGTTCTGGCAGAATCTAATAAAGATTGTTTTTTGTTTGTTTGGTTGATATTGGCTGCATTTCTGTTGTCAAGTGTTTGTTTTATTAGAAGATGATACTTTTTCATCACTATATTACATGGTGAAAAGAACAAAGGAACTTCCTTGGTGTTTATTAGGGGAGTATTAAGGATCTATTACTGAGAATGATTGCTTAGATGTTATGACCACTTGCTGTTCTTACAGAGGACTGGAGTTAACTTCCCCGTATCCATGTGCTGTGGGTCTTCAACTGCCCGTAACTGCCGACACCCTCTTTTAGCTCCTGAGACATAGAAGTAAAAATAAATCTTTTAAAAATGTATATGTAGTCAGTAGGGGCCCTGTGTAGGCACTTCCTTGGCTTCTGTGTGTTCAGTGAGTTATGGAATTGTTTTCTTCAGCAGTAGGGCCCTACCATCAGTTTTTGGAGAGCAACCAATAGCTTTGGCAATAACCTGGGTTTATGGGTTTCCATTGGGCCCCTTTGGCCAACAAATCTTTTAGATGTAACCCATTCCTGGCACTAGAGGTTTTGTTTAATGGCAAGCATTGTTTAGTTCACTTTTTTCTCATGATTTGATGATTCCATTTAGATTTATTTCATACATGTATATTTTAAAGAGCTTTTACTACATTAGGTTTCCGTGGACCCCTCCAATGGCCCTTAGTTTACCTTTCCCTCTGTTTATTCCTTCCCTTACTCCCCTCTTCATTGCCACCCTCCATTTGATGCTTCCATTCTAGCCCCCATCCCACGTCCATCCATAACTGTGTTCTATTTCCCCTTCTCAGGGAGATTATCTACCCCACCCCAGTCTCTTACTCTACATCTAACCTGTACTGTTCATGGTACTGGAATGTATTCTGAATGCCACCAGAAGAACAAGGCAAGGTTCAACCCAGGTGCAAATCCTTCAATCGAGAATGCCAACCAGATTGCAAGATACGCTGGCACAATATTTGTAGGAGAGATTAGCCACCATGTAACTGGAATTAAGGACCATTCCATGAGATGGAACCCATCTCTGGCACTACCCAGGTGTCC
This sequence comes from Peromyscus melanophrys, assembly GCA_902168415.1. Classification (NCBI taxonomy): domain Eukaryota; kingdom Metazoa; phylum Chordata; class Mammalia; order Rodentia; family Cricetidae; genus Peromyscus; species Peromyscus melanophrys. Next base: position 8,098 of record CABHPR010155644.1, on the reverse strand, counting down.
AAGAACCTGAGACTAGATAGGCCATAGACATGCAGGAAAAACAAATACTACTGTTCTGCTAATGTAATGTAGCAATGTAGCCATAGGCAGATTCCTAATGACATTCTGCTCTACTTATAGATCAGAGTCCTTCTCAGCCACCATTAGCTAATCTTCCTCCTGCAAGAGATTGGAGGAAACACAGAATCCCACAACTGGGCAATGCGTAAAGAGTGAGAGACCTTGGAATACTCAGCTCTAAATGGGATGACTCTATCAAATCCCTCCCCTCAGAGCACTTTGCACAAATAGGGGATGGATGACACCAAGGAAACAAGACCTTCCAGATACAACAGGACTGAAGCACATATGAACTCACAGAGACTGTGGCAGCTTTTACAGGGCCTGCACAGGTCTAAGCCAGATGGGGTACCAGTCCTGAGAGGGGAAGTAGGTACAAACCCCCATCCCTAACATAGAAGCTGTCTCCAACTAATAATTGCTCACAATGGAAAAACTAGTTGTCTCTAAGAGAGTCTCATCCGGTATATAAACTACACACAAGGGCCGGCCCCATACCCAGCAGTACATGCCAACATAAAACAAACTCAGTGCTAATTTTGGAGGTTTTTTGTCTCATGTACTTGGTAAGGGCATTTGTTTGTACCTTACAGATCTTCTGCTTATATAATGTGGTTTCTGATTTTGTTTTTATGAGTTTTCTATAGGTGAGAATGCGTGTGTTTAAGCTTCTGTATGTGTCCCCCTCCTTTGGCTCTTTTTGTTTGTTTTTATTGTACATTATTTTATTTTTCTTTTTTAGATGCCTGTTTGTTACCTCATGATCGGGAGAAAAGAAATCTCTGGATTTTGGTGGGTGAAGTGGGGGAGAATCTGGGAAGAGTCAGGGATAGGAAAATTGTAACACATTATATTGTATGAAAAGAAATCTATTTTCAGTTAAAGAAAAAATAAGATCTACTCTTGATTGTTTTGGAAGTGCAGATCTGTTTGCTTCTTAAGATCTTACCTGAGAGGAGATCAGAGTTCAAATAACAGCAGTCTCGCCCAAAGATGTTAGAGACTTGACCCCAAAATATAAACATCAATAGAATAAAAAAAAATGAGTGGTATGTTTACAGAACAACGTAAATTTGGACAGAGACAAAAAAGGAAAATATCCAATGAAGATGGAGGCCAAGACAGAAGTTATTTTGTTTTAATCAAAGGAAAGTCTGAGGCTAATAGAAGAGAGAAGACACGAAGATGGGTTCTGCTCTCAAAGCTTTGGGTATTCACATGCTCCAGCCTGTATCTTTATTAAATGTTACCCTTCATAACTATGGGAGAAAATAAATGATATTCATTTCTTATGCTTCTCTCATACAACATACCTTGACCACAGTCTCCCCTTCCTCCATTTCTCCCAGTGTCCCTCTTACCCCTGCTCTCCCCTAGATCCGTTCCTCCTCCATTGCCCTTCAGAAAGAAGGCTCAGCCATTAACAGTTATGCTAACATTCAAAATTATACTTTTCATTTTTGTTATCTTAATATTGGAGCATATGGTATAAGCACTTTTTCTTTCTAAAAACATTTAAATTATTAAATTTATTTTTATCATTTACAGTGTAATTTTTTGTTTAACTTCAAAATAACTCACTTTGTATTTATCTAGTAATTCATTCCCATATAGAATATTATATGAAGAAATGATCATGAAAAATTTACACCATTAGAACCTATTTTCATAGAACAGAACCTCTACATACTTAAAATTACAATAAGCTAAACAAACTATAAGAAGAATATGCTTAGGACATTAAAAAACATTATGCAGAACTATCAGAGAAAATCAACAAAATTATATTGGTTTGTGCTCACTTTATTCCAGGTCACATTAAATTTTGGAAAGAAAAACAAATCAGCAAAACAATTTACAAATATTTTTGTTGTGTGCTTGTTTTAAAAAAAATTATTATCACTTTATCACACAGCTAATTTGATTTCGCTGTGAAGGTCAAAGGAAGCTCCAGATTTTCTTGCAGTCATCTATTTAGGTGAGTAAGGATAGCAGTGTGACACAGCTTTTGTTACATAATATGGTCTTTTTTAATACAGTCTTAATAAAAATGAAAACTAAGTGAATAGGAAAGCAACCGCAGGGAAGTGAATTACCTTTGATCACTGAGAAATATCCATGCTTTGGATGCATGCTTCATTCCTTCATTCATGAATGGGCATGGAGGTCATAAGTATACTTTTGCCTTATACATGGAACTTCATCCTGCATGGGAGTACATCATTCCCTCAGAAGTATAGATTTCAATAATTCAGATGAAGCCCAAAAGGTAGAATGGCAGAATGGTATGTAATTTTATTTTTATTTCTTTTAAAATTCTGTAATGTCTTCTGCAACGGGCAAACCAATGTATAATTTCATAAACAAGATAAAGGAGGGCAACTTTCCTTCATGTTCTTGCTAGTATTGGAATTTTTATTTGCTGTTGATGATTTTCTTTCTTTGACAAATTCATGCATCGCTATAGTGTACATAACTTGATCCTTTCGTAATGGCCATGTCAGTAGATGTGAGATGATATTTCACTATTTTAATATACTTTCTATAGTGATTAACAAGTTTTTATACATTTTATCTATTGGCCATTTGTATTTCTGCTTTAAAAATATCTATTCAGGGATCTTGCTGGCTATAAAATGAATTACTTGTTGTCTTCACTATTGAGTTGTATGTGGTACTCAAACATTCTGTGTATTTTCTCCACTTTTTGAATGTATAATTTTCAATTTTATTTTCCAGTTCCATAAGTTGAAATTTATATTCTGTTTTGTGAATTGCGCAATTCTTTTTTAGCTTCTTGTGTTTCCATTTATTTATTTTGCTCCTGTTTTTCCTGTGATTATGAAATGTAGAATAATTTAGTTGAGTTAGAGTGATTACAATTAACTTTTGAACACACATGCTTTGTTAGGAAATACAGTGTTTCTTTTTCATGAACTCATTAAATATTTTACCACTTTTTCTAAGTAATCATTTTTAGTATTATAATATTTATTTGTAAATTAAATTTTGCTTCTTGAATTAAATGTCTTTCTTTTCTGTATTCTTCTCTCATACAATAAAAATAAGTATTTTTGTCTTTCTGATGTTCCAATATATTGAGATAAATTACTTTGAAACCTAGTCTTTGAAGAATTCAGGATGGAGGAATGTTCGGGCTATTATGGTGAAAAACACACAAAATGGGTGAGGACTTGAGAACTGATCAGAACTAATTTTGCCTCAAAAACGACCTCAAAGAGCAGGCAGCATCTCAACTTGCTTCTTAAAAAAAAAGCTGACTAATAGCTTAATCTGTATTTCTCTTTTCTAGCTTTAATATTAAAAGCTGCCTACATTTTCATAAACATTCATTGAGGCTCATTTATGTTGATAATACATAACAGCCTCTTCAGGTACATTGCTCCCAAGTTTGAAGCCATTATTCAAATGTGGATATCTGGAGCCAGAATCAACACTTTTTCTCTGAGGCTACAAAAGATAACATAATCTGGTATTTCCAAAAATACTATAGCTAGAAGTAACACTCATTTAAAAGACTAATTTTAATATAAATATGAGTCATAATTCATAGTTGTATAATTAATTGTAGCATATGAAGAGTAACTAACACAGTTTTTCATTTTCTTAAGTATGTTAGACAACTATCAAGTTATATAACCATTATTATTATTTATTTTGTTTTATTCAAATAAGTAACTTCAAGATAAATTTTAGGCTTTTTTTTAATGAGTTTTGTGATATTTTACTTATGGCCAAGATCATTGTGTGAGATGCCTAGAGAAGCCTTTGTCTTCCAAGCACTGAAATCTTTGGTAACTATTTAAAGTTTCTTTTCTTAAAATTTATAGCTGAATATGGAGGCACACACTTGTAACCTCAGCAGTCAGGAGACTGTAGCATGATCAAGAGCTCATGGCCAGCCTTGGCTATACAGAGAATTCAAATCTGGGTTTCTTTTCAGGATCCCAAACCTGATGGATTCAAGCAAACAGCAATTCATAAAATTTCCATTGTTAACTTAATAATATTGTTTGTTTCTGTTTTTGAAATAGGGTCTTATTATGTAGCCATGGCTGGCCTGGAGCATGAAATGTACACTAATGTACACTAGAGCTGCTTATTACCTTGCAAGTGCTATGCTTACAGGTGTGCAGAACCATGTTCAAATTAATTGGGCACTTATGATGGCAAATATATTCATCACTAGAGCTATGTAAGACTTCTTTTTTAATGTTTTTTTTAATTCTTTTTTTAGATTTATTTATTTATTATGCATACAGTATTCTGCTTGCATGTATGCTTGCAGGCCAGAAGAGGGCGCCAGATCTCATTACGGATGGTTGTGAGCCACCATATGGTTGCTGGGAATTGAACTCAGGACCTCTGGAAGAGCAACCAGTGCTCTTAACCAATCAGCCATCTCTCCAGCCCTATGTAGGACTTCTTAAGCAACATAGAAAACATATTTTTTCTGGCACTGCAAAGAATATATAAATATTTTGGAAAATCATGGGAAAGAGTTGATACTAGTTAGTCTCTTAAAACTGCTATAAGTTTTTTTGTATAATTTCTCTCTCCGGAAAATTCTTATATAGAATATCTTACTGATACCTTATGAATACTGGTCTGTAACCAACCAATTACCTTTCGTGAGACTCCCTAATCTTCTGTAACTGCCTTAGGCCTCTAGTTATTCACATTTTAATGTTGTATTAGCAGTTATTAATTGCATTAGGTGTACCTACATTTTTAATAACTTAATAAATTCATTTATCAACCTTCCAGAATCTTTCTAAACCAGGGGCAAAAGCAAGGCCTGAGAAGATGAGAGTTTTACAAAGATGAATGAAACATCATCCAAGTAGATAAGATACTTTTTCAATAGAATAATTAAAATACTGCAAGATAAGGATGGGCATAGGAAACAGAGGTTAGTGAGGCAATACCAGGCAGCATCAATAAAGAAGTGTTTTACTTTAGATCTTTCAGATGGTAAATATTTGCTTATAATAATGTGTAATTAAGATTATACCACTTACTCCAACATAGCTATTGAGTCCATTTAAATTTAGAGTCTGAATTAATGCCTAAAATCTTCTTTATAGCCCTGCTTTCTCTTGGGAGGATGTTTTTAGGCCTCATGTTTCGTGGGCCCTTTTTATAGTAGCAAAGAGATAGAAAGAAAAAAAAGAGAGAAGCTGCCATTTTCTGAGTAATTGAGAACAGCAGGCAGGCTTTCAAAGCTGCATGGCAGCATCTTGGTCAGTTTAATGCAAAAAACTTAGGACCCTGCTTGTTTTCTATCTTAATTTATTCAGGCAGCTGCAAACTGATAATGTGAAAACCATGGCAATATATGTTTTTAAGGAACTGTGGATTTCCTCTCTCTCTCTCTCTCTCTCTCTCTCTCTCTCTCTCTCTCTCTCTCTCTCTCTCTTCTCTCTTTCTCTTTTTACTGTCTTTTTATTCAGATTCTGATCAAGACAACCTTAGCATTCCCTAGATTCCTGGCTTTCTGCCTTTAGGCCATGATCTTTCTTCTCTCAGAACATTTATTTTAGAACATCTATAGCATTAAATTCTTCCTGTGCCCTTTTGTGAGGCAAAGCATTTTTTAAAGCTTCTTCCCACTCTTTCCATTCTCACTGTCCAAGAATTTCTTTCTGAACCTAAGAAGGTCTCTTACCATGACCTGAAAACCTTTGATTTCCTTTGAAGGACAATCATGAATTTATCCAAAAGACATTACCCTTGGCCACACCCCAGTACTGTATGACTTCATTTTTATTATATTTGTAAAGATACAATTATCCTGAAAGATTGAAATTTCAGGTACTAGAGTTTAAAGTTTCTTTGTATCATTTAATAATGGCTTTTAATAGAAAATTGACCCTTACTTGAACCATTGCTGCAGAACCAGACTGAACTAAGCTATTCTATTTCCTTCAAGCACAAGGTTTGAAGGTCTGGGAGCAGTCTGTTGCCAAGACTATGCTCAAGTGCATCTACTTACCTTTCATCCCAGTTTTCTGGTGTCATCTTTACCCTCAACTCCAGCAGAAGATCTCTGTACTAAATTAGTCTTATACAGTCTTCCTCCACTGATGCAAATAGGGAGGGATTCTGATAAATGGCCTGTGATCTAGTTGTGACCCATTCTTCCCTGTCCCTACTCTTACTAACTGCATACCAGGTTATATCTCAGTTGACGCAGAGAACAGTAAGCTGGTCATGCTTACATTAACCCTTAGTTTGGCCAAAAAAAACCCCAACTCAGCCAATTGTGAGTTGCAGTGTGTGACGTGGGAATTCAACATTTTTCTTTTTTCTTAAATTATAGATAAAGGTTCTTCCTTTCTTCCTCCTTCTTTTCAATTGGCTTCTTAGGTCTTCCATAGATTCTAAGTTGTTCGTAAGGTTCTTAATTGTCTATTGGCTGATCTTGTTGGCTATTATATCCTTCACTATAGCAAGCATTTAAAATTCTTCCAAATGGCTCATTTGTGTCCTTTGTAAACAGTTCCATGCTGTACTCAGTCATCAATACTGTGGCTGTATTCTATGCTGGTATCTCAGCTTATTTATATAGTCACATGTCACTTATCAATAAGACTTTCTTCTATGAAATGCAATATTAAGTAATTCTCTTCCTACATAAACATTGTATAAAATACTTTACAAGCCAAAGTCAGTCATTAGACATGGTCTTTGATATAATCAGAAGACAGAGTAAATACAAGATGAGTGAGTGACTGTATCACATAGCATGCTGTTCATTTTGCCACAAGTATTAGGAATGTATTCTACAATAATGGAAAACGTGTAGCATAGTTAATATTTAAAAGTTATATTTTTTTGATTATTGACTGCTATACAATGTACATGATAATATTCATACTACAATTTTATAAAACTCTTGTATCTTAGGTTTGTTATATAAGCATTATCAAGAACAAATGAAATATACATAGCATTAGTATGTTGTATGAGCTAGCCAAATAGTAGGCAATACAATTTGTTATCAACTTTGAGACAAATGATGTATACATGGTCTCTTATTGACTAAACATAATGCGGGCTTTGATGGCATCTATAGTCACCTATTTTTTCCTCTCCTTATGTTTTCCATTCTAAAGCTTAACTTTTCATCACTTGTCCAAGTATTGTTAATATGGTTGGTGAATTATAGAATGTACAGGCTACCCATTCTCTTTTCTCTTTAGTCTCAGTCCCTTCATGTCTCCTTTATTCAACTGTTCAATATGTTTGACTTACTCTAAAGTAATGTCCCTTAAATTACTGTTTCACTCTACCAGATGGCCCTACCCTACATTATTCCTTTCCTAAAATAGCCAGAACTTTCAATGGAACTACTCTGGATTTTTCTGTTTCTGTTTTTTTTTTTTTTTAAATCACACTTATTGTAAACTGTCACTTAGCTGAAAGACCTAAAATTGTAACTGGCTGTTAACTTGACGTATCATGAAACATCAAAGGACAGTGTACATCCTAACCTGAATACTAAGTTGTTATTAATATTTGAAAATTAGTTATCACAGAAGATCTTACGTCCTCAGACACATGAAATTACGCATATCAAAAGATATGAAGGGTATTTTATTTGGAGACAATGGGCTTGTTGATATCACCACTCCTAATTGTTGTGGGGTATTTGTAAAATGTGTGAAGGGGTATTACTGTGATTGGTTTAACCAAAAGCTGAAAGGCCAGAACCTGAAAACAACCTAGATGCCTCTCAGCTGAAGAATGGATTAAGAAAATATGGTACATATACACAATGGAGTACTACTCAGCAGAGAAAAACAATGACATCATGAAATTTGCAGGCAAATGGATGGAACTAGAAAATATCATCCTGAGTGATGTAACCCAGACTCAGAAGGATAAACATGGTATGTACCCACTCATAAGTGGATACTAGATATAAAATAAAAGGTAATGAGGCATCAACCCACAACTCCAGAGAAGCTAACTAACAGGGAAGACCCAAAGAGGAATGCATGGACTGCCCTGG
>CABHPR010155643.1:0-47750 GCA_902168415.1 Peromyscus melanophrys | reverse complement strand
AATAAAAATAATTCAAGGAACTCCTCATCCCATTGCTCAGTTCCCTCCACTCTCAGACTTTCGGAACCAAAAATGGTGAGAGAGACAGTTATCTCCAGACAACTAGCATTTGAAATTCAGCAAACTGAATCCTCCTGTTACCTACGAGTCTTCCTATTTTTCATACTTAGTTTTGGTTAGCAGAGAGTGCTGCTTACAGTATCTCTCATTTGTGTAAGTGAAAAATAACTATGTTTTTATTACTTAAAATATTACAAAAAGGGACAATATGCTAAAAATATGCAGTGAACAAATATCATCTGTACAGACTGGAAGAGAACCTTCATAAATTAACCTTATTAGTGCATTACTGTAAGCGAATGCCAAAAAAGCTCCTAATTTGCATTAAGATAGATTTTTCAGGTTGGCTGCATGATTTAATTAAAGAAAAGATTAAGAATCATTAAACAAGCTGCTCTACCTTGCAATAACAGAATTCATATCTGATTCAGGTTAACGAAAACACAGATGGTGATTCAGTAACTGTTGAGTTGCTGTAACAGAATGAAAATGATCCCATTAGTTCTCTGGAAATGTGAGGGAATTTGGAAATTAGTATGCAGATACATTGTATGGCGCTAGACAGCTTGGTCTGCTCGGATCATCGCTGATTATACTTTGTTTGGGTTGGCAACACTGAACTTAATAAATGAAAAAATGTTCCAGTATACCACAGTTGGAAACTGTTCAAGGTTGAAATAGGTGTGCAGGCTTTCAAAAGGAGAGAGTTAAGTAAACAAATGTCAATCAATGCAAAGCTAGCTACTTTTTTTTCCTTTAAAGAATATGTCTGCTCTTGAGAAGCAAGTGTCATAAAAATGGAAGGCCTTTACTGGATACATATGTCTGCGTGGTATTTATTATCACAAAAGCATTTTAAATGCATAGTATCAGTTGGAAGGAGACGTGTAAGCATTTTAATAGTTTTTTTTTTTTTTTCTGGCAGAAATAGAAAAACTCAGTCGCCGTGAGGATTACTCTATTTTTCACAAAAGAAATCAATATAATTCTGATGGAAAATGTTATGACAGGATAAAAAAAAGTGTAAGTATAATGGCTACTGAAAGTTTAAAGGTGTCAAGAAGAACCACAAAGTAATCCTCCAGGAGCCTTCTGGGAAAGAATGACTTAGAAAAAGCGGCATACTTAATCATGGCAGCTGACAGAAATAACCAGTGCATCAAGGGCTCAACTGTAGCAGCGGCCTCCATTTTTCACACCTGGTTCATGCCATCAGTCTGTGTGCTCAGCATCTGACCCCTCTGAACGCATCTCAGGAGAGTGCAAAAAGATACACATGGTCAGAGGCCCTCAACGGCAGGAAGCAAATGACCCTTTCTACTAACATGCTATGGCAAAGCAGATACAGCATAGTGTCAGTTAAAGAGGAATTTGATCATGTGCTCTTTCCAGTTACTAACTTAAAGGCCAGACATAAAACATGTTCAGGGACTTGAAATAAAGATGGAAGTTAAACAGTTGAGATTGTAATGTTCCCTATTGATATATGTAATAATCGTTCCAGAACACTGTATCAAGGAATTCTTCTCAGACACTACAGACTATCAATATGATGATATTAATCTCATTGAGAACATTCCATTTTCAGGATCAGCACCAACAGGCTGCAAGCAGATGCCTTTTCTCTACTATTGTTCATTTTATTAAATCATTTGAAAGTAGATTTATATCAACATTTTTCTAAAATTTACATACTAAGAATTCTATTCTACAATGCACAATAACTTCAATACTGGCAACATTTGAAAGTGGATTTTATAAATATGAACATTGTAATCATAAATCATTATTCCACAGTCTGAGGTAACAAGGCCTTTCTGTGGTACTCAAGCCAGATCTCTAAGAAATCATACTATTGAGACCAAATATCACAAACCACTTTCTGTACAGTGCAGAATGCAAAGTCAGCAGTTAGGCTATGAAGATTTGATAACTCCTCTCCTCTCCTCTAAATGCAACTTTAACTAGTTTTAAACTTTTTGTTGTTTTAAAATATTTTGCTATGGTTTCTTAAGGAGCTATATTAAGAACAACCATGAGGAGCTGGTGAGGTGGCTAATCTGTTAAGAACATGTACTATTCTTCAGGAAGAACCAAGTTCACTTCCCAACACTCACATCAGGTGACTCATAGCTCCTGTAACTCCACCTCCTGGGAACTGAGACCTTCTTACGGTCTCCACAGGTACCTGCACTCAAGTACTCACACGGGGGCAGGGGAGATGCACACATGCACACATTTTTTTTTAAATAAAGCAAATCTTTAAAAAAGGTTATAACACACTTTAAGAATGTGACTTAGACATAGAATGTTTGGTGCTATCTTAAGTTAGGATGCTTGAGAAGGAACACAGTATGATAGCATAGTGTCTTAGCTATAACTTTAAGGAAGGCACTTTCACTGTAAGGATGCAATGATCCTTTAGTTATATTTTCACAGTGTTATTGATAGGTGGGTATCCAGTCCCCTTTCCCACTGTCCTTTAATGACTTCAACTAGATTCTCATGCCACATGCCAGATTTGTTCATTATCTTTATGTTTATGCATCTGCAGAAAGGCTTTAAGCCAATGAAATAGAGATTTTTGGAAAGAATTATGTACATAACTATGTTTTCATGCTATTTAAAATCACTTGACCCTTTTCCTCTACAGAAACTCAATGCTATAGTAAATTGGTAGGTTCTTCTTTATTGTTGAGAAAGTTGTTTATGGTGTTATAATATTTTCCTTGTAATGACTTGAAGAGGAGTTGATTCACAAAGCTAGAAAAAGAAGACATAAGAAAGAAATAGTAAGCACCTTTATTTTATCATAAGCTTTACCATAATATTATTTATTGTAAAATGTTAATTCCTATGGATTATGTATTCCATAAAATTAAGCAAATCTCTACCCACATTTTCGGTGAACACTCCTACATATATACTTAGACAAATAGATAGTAATATATGTCAAACTATATAAAGTTTCATTTTATAAGATCATTAAAATTAAATATATTAGTATATAAATACACTTAAATATAAATGGAAAATAATGGGAGATTGTCATTTCCCTCAGTTGATTAAATTCTCATTACTTGAGATAGTATAAAATTTGCATGTTTCATAACATATACTAGCAATATCACAGATTTTTCATTATTCACCTATGTATCATTTCCTGTTAGTACTTTCATTTCATATATCGTGATGTTGATATTTATCAAACTTGTCATTGCTACATAGGACTTGAACACAGAGCCTCTGCTGCTGTGTTATTTCCCTTCAGTTATGTTAAGCCTAACCAGTACAGTTGTTTCAATCCTACCTATAGCTATTATAAAGACGTATTACACAACCAAGCTAGAAGCAATTCTACCTGCCCTGGAGTGTGCTAGGTTGATCTTGGTTAATGTGCTGCGTTTCAGTGTTCTTTCACTTCTTTTGTACCGTATACTTTTCAACTCTGCATCCTCTAACTCTAACAGTTTCCACCAGGTTAATTCACAATATGTCCTGGCCCTTCGAAGGAATAATTTTGATGTCCCATTTAGGCCTGGATGTTTATTATCAGCATTTTGACCAGTTTTGAGCATCTGTATTAATTGTCGCTTACTGCAAAAAGATTTTCAGACGTAAGTCTAACAGTGTCGTTGATGTATAAATATTATATTTGGAAGCTACTTTAACTACATGTACTGTGCTGGCTAGTTTTATGTCAACTTGATACAAGCATCAAGAGTCATCTGCAAGGAGGCAATGTCAGTTGATAAAATGCTTCCTTAAGATCCAGCTGTTGGGCTATTAATTAGTGATTGATGGAGGAAAGCACAGCCCAGTGTGGGTGAGCACACCCCTGGACTGGTGGTTCTGGGTTCTAGCAGAAAGCAGGTTGAGCAAGCCATGATGAGCAAACCAGTAAGCAGTGCCCTTCTGTGGCCTCTGCATCAGTTCTTGCCTTCAGGTTCCTGCCTTGCTTGAGTTCCTGCTCTGATTTCCTTCAGTGATGATCAGTGATAAGGAAGCATAAGCCGAATAGACCCTTTCCTCCTCAAGTTGTTTTTGGTCGTGGTGTTTTATCACCGCAATAGTAACCCTGAATAACGCATGTCCATTTGACAAAACATTAGTAGTAGGTTCCCCTCTAGAGCTTGTGACAGTCCTAGCCATAGATTTTTGACCAATATGTAGAACTCAATATTAATTCCCTCTCATGAATCATGCCTCAAGACCAATAAAAAAGTGGGTTTTTTTACATCTCTGACAAGCACTATGAGCAGGCATATCTTTGTGTAACAGGCTGATACTGTAGCATGCATGATGCACAAACAGGTAAGGCTGCTGATGCTTTTTCTTCCTCACACCAGCCTGCGCAGCACCTTCCAGCACCATGAGAACCGACTAGCAGCAAGACAGCTTCCAGCTCAGTTCCACCGTCATTTCTCTGTGAAGGATGTGTCCTGTATCCAAATATGTAGAGTCTTTAGCAATAGGATCTTCCCATCTAGCTCTGGTGAGTGACAAGGAACAATGAAAGCAGTGTGTGTTGTTTTAGGAGTTATGGGGCCTTTCTGGACAATAACACATAAAAATTATCCCACAGCTATCACTGGGGTTTTTCTTTAAAAACATCTGGCTTCTGGAAGAAGAGTCATAACCCAACCATATTATCCAACCATATAAGACACTTCCATTCAAACTGTTTTTATTTTAATTATATTTTCTAGTTGCTCTATAAATTAGTAGGTTTCTTTTTGTCTTTTTCAAATATCATTAGTTTTTTCTTTCCTCCACCTTCATTCCTCACCACCCCATCCTCATATTTATTTGTTTCAGGAAAAATTTGCTACAAAATATATCTACTTATGATATGCTTCTCTGGATGACTATTTCCATAATAGAGTTTTCTATTATGGCAATAAGAGTTTCTCTAGCACAAATGTGTGGAGGGATCCAAGATTCTAAGCAACTAATTATTTGGCCACCAAGCATGGCTACTTTGAAGAGATGGTACCCTACTTCTTGTGAAGATTATAGACAACTACTTTTTTATTGTGTTATTATTTAAGTGTTGTGATGTGAGGGTATTTACACCCCAGTATATGTGTCTTCTCCTCTGGAGCTGGAGTGACTTGTGATCCATTTGAAGTGGGTGCTAGGAAGCAAACTTTGGTCCTCTGTGACAGGAGTATGTGCTCTTACCTGCCAAATAATCTCTTAATCTCAGGTAGGTTACTTTTTAAAGCAATAAAGGATTTCTGGACGAAAGAGACTCTGATATTAAAACTGCATGCAAATTGTACAGGGAGCTCCAGGATGCAGCTTCCATAAGATGTGGTCTGTGCTGGAATGGATCATGACTGGTCATCCATGCCACACTAGGCTCATGGAAATGTAGCTGCCTTTGTGTCCTCTTCTTTGAAAATGAACCCTCCACCACACTCCAGTAGGTAACTACAATAACCATACTGGTTCATTAAAGGAAAGTTGAGGGGAGTCATGGCTTTGACCTATTGTGATGTTCTAGCTGAGGTAAGTAGACATCTGTTTGTGTCTCCCCAGAAAAAGTCATACAACACAGAATCTTATTGTGCAGTCAAAGCTGGACTTGAACGTGCAATCCTCCTGCTTCTGCCTCCCAAGTGCTGGGATTCCAGAGTTGTAATATGAAAGATCTCATTCAAAAATTTTAAACTGACCTATTCAAAAAAGAATTCCTACTCAATAAAAAATAAATTAATTAAGAAAAAGTAAAGAAAACCAAGTCAGGTTTTGTTTTAATATTGCCTTGTTCTTGGAGTTTTGATATGCACATACTCAAAAATGTATATTTATGTGATATAATTAAATCATTTTTACAGAAAGAGATTAAAACATGCTTACTAGAACTTTTTAAAGCATGAAATGTAATTTTGTTACTGTTCTCTTATGGAGATGATGGTCTGTTGTCTGCACTTTATCTTCATAATTAGAATGAAAAGGAAACTTTAGTTACACAATCAGATCAGACAATATAAAGAAAAACATCAAAGCAAAACCACAAACAAATAACAACCACCAGAAAACCAGGAGGCTAGAAGTCACCAAAGCAAGCGTGTGTTGCACCATCTGGAAGAGCCATACAATTCACAGCATTATATGTACTTAATGGGTTATATTTGAGAACATATATGTATATACATAGACATTTTATATGGCATAGCAATTAGTGTTAAATGAATTTATAACCTTGACAGAGATCAAGGAAGAGTATGTAAATGGTTTGGAGGGAAAAATGGGAATGGATAAATATTGTAATTATATTATAATCTCAAAAAAAGTTTAAAAAAGAAAAAAGAGCTACGTAATATATGTGCATAAAAAGTCCCAATGAAACTTATTATTATAAATAATTAGTATATGCTAATATAAAAACAGCATAAAAATTTTAGACCCAGCACTTAGTTATCTGAATCTTGAAAACTCATCTTCTTTGGAATTTGAAACATAGTAAGAATTCAAAATTAAAGTACCATTTTATTTTAGGCAGGGTCTCATTTTGAAGTCAAGGCTATCCTGGAACTCACAACCTTCTTCAGGTTACCAAGCACCAGGGCTACAGCTGTTCAGTGGTTTCATTTTTATCAGATGTTTAGCTGAGATTATGTTTATCGCAGAAGTTGGGTTGGGTGTCAGTGTCTCATGCTTAGTGAGAAGAACAGACTTAAATTCTATCTTCCTTTTTGGAATATCATATTCATGGCTGATAAAGTAAAAAAAGCCAGTGACCCAGAAGGAGCCCTGTCTGTTTAATGATTACACTCATCTCTGACTGAAAAACAAACAAACAGTCCATGCTATTGTAGGATTTGTATTTCTAAAGTGAGTAGGTGGGGAAGGAACGGTTCCTATGTTCCAGATGTGGGCTGTCTTAGAGAAAAGAACCCTCCTACAGCTTTGGTTGCTGCAGAGGAAGACTACCCAGTAGGACGATGGATTCCAAAAGGAGGCTGAGAAGAATGAGCATAGAAAAGTTAGGAGCTGAGAAGGACAAGCAAGGAAAATAAAATACAACATAGAAGCCATGAAGTTTTGGCAAAATAACACTGCAGACCAGAAGAATTCACAAAAGTCCTCAGAAAACACAAGTTACAGAATCTGCCAGGCAGACAGTTTAATGCCAGGAGACCCTGCTGTTCAGTACATAGGATTATAATCTTTCCTTACATTCACTTGCCTTTGAACCTTTAAAAAGTCAGAAATGAGTGTGCTGGAGGTAAAGGGAAATCTAAAATCAAGCCCCTAGCACCCAAACTTCTCTTGCCAGATATAGGCCTTGGCTGGGAAGAAACAGAAATATTGAATGCTAGATCAAGTCAGGAATCAGCACTGTTATACATAATGAAAGTTCTGTTTTCTGACTTCAAAGTTTATAAGTTAATGGAACAGTGAAAGCCCAGAAGGAAATGGACCCAATAGAAATGTATCTAGTGAAAGGGAACATTTTTTTCTCTGGCTAAATAAATTTTAAAAGGACAATGGCAATCAGAAATAAATTTTTACTACAGGCTTTTAAGTGCCCACTAACACAGATTCTTAATGTACAAATGAATACACACACATCAAGTTTATTAACCAAATAATACCAAAAGGCTACAAATTATTTCCAAAATTATTCAATCAGTGCTGTAATGAGACTGAACACCTGTTTCCATTTCCCTATACTCTTTTAGTTATTAGGAATTGATACATGTACAGAACATTTAATTTTAATTATAACAATATTTCTGAACCAGAATAATTTTGTGCCTAATAGATATTTGGCAATATATGAAATTATTTTGGTTGTTACCGAAAATGGTAACTGGATTTTTGACTGGTACCTAATGAGTAGATACAAGGGTTGTTTAGCAACATCCCAGAGTACATGAATGGTTCAACATGTTCATAATGAAGGTTAGCCTCAAATGTCCATGGCTTTGTGATCAAAAAATTCTGAGTTAAAGAAATATTTAGAAAATTATTGTAAACAGACAAGAAAGCTGATGAAAGATATCACACAGATGTGGTGATATTTTATTTGTACTCTAATAAATAAAGCTTCCCTGGAGATCACAGGAAAAACCAAGCCATTATAACTAAACACAAAAGTTATGCAATGTTAGCACACGCCTTTAATCCTATCACTTGGCAGGCAAGGATCTGTCTGGATCTCTGTGAGTTCAAGGCCACACTGGAAACAGAGCCAGGTGTGGTGGCACATGCCTTAAATTCCAACACTAGTTAACCTTGCAGGTCTAGAGGTCTGTACAGACAGACAAGAAATGACAGAGCTGGGCAGGAAGAGGAAGTGATGTAGCTGGATAGAGAGAGCAAATCAGATGATAGAACAGCAAGGCATATACGTATGGGTAAACAGGAAGTAACTCCCATTTAGAAATTGAGATATCAGTGAGGTGAGGTTGGCTTGTGGCTGTTCCTATTTTTCTGATCTCTCTCAGGCTTTAACCCCTATATCTTGCTCCATGTTTTTATTATTTAATAAGACCGTTTAGAAATTCATCTACACACAGATCTTGATTTTAAAATCTAGACCTGGTAGTCTACAGACTGCCTTTGCAGCTCTTACTCTTTGTAGGTACCACATCGTAGTACTTCCTCCTCTAATTGGCAAGTTCTTGAACTATTCAAATACTTAGTACATGTTTCCCCACACCTCTTTCTTCACTGCTTAGGGTGAAATTCTACAACTCATAAAACAGTACAGGGAAAACGATCACCTGGCTTCTTCCTAACTCATTAACAAACTCATTGTGTGTCTAATGATTTTTATGACAGAAAACAGAAAGTCCCCTCCCTTCATCTTCTATAGTTATAAGCAACTAGAGTTACTTGGCTGTAAGCTTAGTTTTGACCTACTTGTAATTGGGCAGTTTAGCTAACAAAATCACTAGGGTACCATGTTATAATGTTGCTTGTGTCCCGTATCTGCACAATAATGGCAGCTTGGCTGAGTTGAGTATGTGGTTGGAAAGTAGGCAGCCACTCTTTGATTTAGAGAAAATCAGAATTTGAAAAATGTGCAGAGAGCTGAAATCAGAATTAATCCCAACTAGTTCCTGACCTTAGATAAAATTTCCTAGAAATCTCTCTGTTTACTCATGCCCTTTGCCTACATTATTATACACAGAGAAAGATATGCCCCTTCTACTGAAGCATATAATATTATTAGGAAATGTATGACATGAAAAGAAATCAAACCACTTAATGTCTAAGGGGCCATTTCTACACAGGGGACAAACGCCTGCTATGTGGAATTTATTTGAGAAGATACAATGCAATGGAAATGTCTCTTCAAATTCTTAAAGGAAACAATTCAGTGTTAGACCAACTGAGCGTAATCAAAAGCTGTAACTGGATAAAACAAATGTATAGATCCAGAATGTAAATGTTGCTTATATTTCATGTTGGTCTCAAATATACTATGATCATTTTATTCTCATCCCTTCATCAGCCATCACTTTTTTCAATTATATTTTAAAATGCCTTAAATTCCTAACTGGAATATGTCTATATGATGTGTTGAATTGCTAAAATTAGGCCTACGGGGCACAGCTGCAGAGTCGTGTGTGTGTGTGTGTGTGTGTGTGTGTGTGTGTGTGTGTGTGTGTGTGTGTAGATATAGATGTATATATCCAAACCTTTTTGCTTGTCCCAAACGTATTGTGTGGGTCTGTGGCAGAGGTAGAGTTGAGCACTACAGACTGACACCACTCTGTCAGATCACACATTATACAGAGAAATTCAGCAGGAGTTATTACAGAAAAAAGAATTATCTCTCACCCTGGGAGGTTTGCCCTTCTTGAGAAAGGTTGAAAGAAATACACAGAAGCTCACACTAATACCCCTCACAGTTTACCAGACTGTGAATACAACACATCTGGAGAGGCAAGTCCATGGGCACTTTTGAGTAGCAGTCTGGAAGGGGTATTTCGGAGAGATAGAAGTAAAAAGTGTTTGCCTGAAAAACCCATTCTGATTAAGAGCCATAATACACAGCCCTTAAAACTGCCAGTGTTATCCAGCCACTGGAGCACTGGAAGATAATATGCTTACATTTAAAATGCAGAATGCACCTTTCTGGTGCCTTTATTTTACTGTGCCCTGGAAAGAGGGGAACTTTTGTAAACATTCATTTATCTTAATAAGATTGTGCTTTCATAAAAACCCCATTAATTTTATGATAAGTTTAGAGGGGACCTAAGGGTAAAGCTAGCAGATAAACTAAAACGCTCTATCATATCTTTCCCACAATGCCTCCTTCTCACTATGGAAAGAAATTTAAAAGCACAGCCATTACGATGTATCTCAACAGTAACAAGAAATGCTAAGTTGCTATATCATGGCCAAGGACAACAGGAGAGTATACAGTGGTTTATACATTTGCTGAGCAAATGTACTTCCCTCTCCTTACCAAGGAAGAGTGCTAGAGAACATAAGTGAGTAAAATGTAAGGAAACTACCTGAATGAGAGAAGGACTGACTGATATCTCAGTTGCTTCATGTGAAAATGAATCAAAGAAAAGATATTGAGAGGTGGGAGTATGTCTGAGATAAGGTCAGACAACCAACACTCTCAGAGTGGGGAGAGCAGGGATAATACTGGAATGAATCTATATACCTCAGTTAATAAAATAAAACTTACTAAAATTTAACATAAAAATATGACAGTGTCTTCAGAAGAAGCAAAAGTTGAATATACATTGTAAGTTCCAGTGGTGTGTGATTGGCCCTCTCCTGACAATATGCATGGTAGTCACAGACACCAACATATTTCTGGTTAATGCATTCTCTTCAAGAGCTCTGGTGCAGCCTGCAATTCCTGCTTCCCCAGTGCTCCATGTCATGCTTGTCTGCTGGCCTACTTCCAGGAACAAAGAAGCCAAAGGAATTAACAAATGTCTCTGAGTCCGTGACAGAAAAAATGATTTCAAGTTTATGGGAGGTGGGAGGGGACTCAAGTTCTAGATCATTGCTCCCACACCCCTGACTGTTGGTATGTCAGAAACCACAGAAAAGAACAGAATCCACAACTTCCATCAAGTACAACACACTTCCAGTAGAATGTTCTTCTATGCCTTTCATCCTCCCGCTAACCTGCCTAAAAATAGATAGCTATTACCAATGTCCCCAGAATATGAGGAAAAGGATATCACAGCTCTGTAGTTCTTAGATGAATACAACAAATCTTTAACAAGATGAAGTAAGGGAAAGTGCTTCTAAGAATCTGCACCTGTATTGTGGCAGAAATATCTGAAAGTCTTAAGTGAAAAATCCCCAAATTAGGCTAAATTAAAGAAAATAGAGGGACGTACAGAAAAAATTGAAAACTGAGCAGAGCATGCATAGAGCACTTGGTGACTATACTCCAAAGTGGGGAAGAAAAAAACAAAGAGAAAAATATTATTTCCTGTGATTCACAGTAAACAAAAATTTAAATTGCCATAAAAATTAGTACCCAATGACCAGTAACTTAAGAAGTAAGAGAGTAGTTGAAAAGTAGTTAAAAGAATAACAGTACAAATAAATGACCAAACATGATAATCATAGGAGACAGGTACAGAATCTGAGAGGTGAGGTGGCAAACTGAACTTAGAGGCAGAAGAGAAAAGAAATACAGAATGACACCCTGTAAGAAACATGGAGAGTACCAAACCTACACCAGAAAGCACAGAGACAGAAGCAGGTACCCAAGACGACACAGTTGATAGACCACAGAGGAGCTAGGTAGGGCATTCTCAAATGAGTTGTCCCATAAATAAGGGTTTGGAAAATGATTGGTTAGTATAAGTCAATCTAGGCAAACAAAAGTCGAGATAACTTCAGAGCAAAAGTAATTGTAGTCTCCTCCACTGTACCTTTTGTAAATAACATTTATCAAGTAAAACTGAAACAAAATCTGACATTAAATCTTCTCTGGAAGGATAGGTCAAGTCAGATAACAAAGACAACTGCATTATGCCTAATGGGTGATTACCACATCCCCATCATAGTTTGCTATAGTCAGATTTCTTTGGACTGCCAACTCTCAAATAATGAGATAGAGTCTTCTTATTAAGTATGAAAGCTTGGCCTTAGCTTAGGCTTGTTCCCAACTAGCTCTTAAAACTTAAATTAACCCGTTAATATTTATCTACCATTAATTGCCATGTGACTCATTACTTCTTCTCCATACTGTAAGTCAGACTCTCCCCCTCACAGCCCCACCCCTGGGTATCAGTGGCGAATTTCCACCTCTCTTCTTCCAGAGTTTCTGTCTCTGCCCAGAAGTCCCGCCTATCCTCTCCTGCCTAGCTATTGACAGTTCAACTCTTTATTAAAGCAACCAGAAGGTGCCTTGGCAGAGACACATCTTCACAGTGTACAAAAAGATTATTCCACCACAGTTGGCTTGCATAATTAACTAAAAACCCATGGTAGACACTAACACCACATCATTTTTAAAAGGAGCAACATGTTCAATCTGATATTTTTTTTAAATAACATGATTTTTTTAAGTGAAAAAAGAGGAATCTACCTACAGAAACCTTAGGTATGTTGTAGCAATAATTACTTGGGGAAATCGATACCATTGCTTATTCTGGTTAAGTGAAAGAGATTTTCAGATAATTGGACAGAAACAAACCCAGCTAGTATCAGCGTGTTTCTAACAGTATTCACTATTCCACAGAGGTTGAGGGAACTCTGTGTGAACAAGACTTAGTTTCGGGCCCAAAATGGAACAGAACAGACAAAACAGTTCCCTTATGCAGTTAGCCTTATCAATAACTCAGTGTCAGAGACAGGATAATATGTAGGAGATCAAGAGAATATTAAATGCAGGCCTAATGCCGTTTAAATACGATATGAAAGAACAGACTTTTTAAAGCATGAAAATGCTCAGGAAATACAGACATGGGCTTCTTACGGGTCCAGTCAACCAAGAAGCAACACCAAATAAATAGCACAGGAATGAAGAGCCTACTGTAACAGAAAAAGAAAAAAATACGAAGAGAAGCATTCAATAAACTGAACTCTAAAGGAATTGTGAATATTTATAAGAATTCTATCATGAACTAAAACAAAATTATTGTGAATTTCACATTATACCATTATTTCTGATTTAGAAAAGAAAATCAATCAGCTAGAAGAAATAGACACAAAGAATGAATCACCATTTGTTTATTCAGTAACAGCAGTTTTAAAATATTGACCTTAGCTTTGTAGATTTCATAACTTCTTCCGTGAATTGAGCAGGATGTTTTCATAACTAGTTTATCTGGAAACAGTGTGAAATGCATTTCAAGTTCATCTTATTCAATAAAAACTCAATGTTCATACTATTTTTTCTACTTTTAAAAATTGCTTCTGTTTTAATCCATCTGTCCATTCTTATAATTTTGGCGCAATATTAACTTTCATCCAATAATAGCTATTTCTAAGTAATGTGCTTTGAATTTGTTGTTTTCTTGTTTGTGTTTGATTCTTTTAGTCTCTACATAATTATAGTAAAGTGAATCTCTTTTTAAAATAGTGGTGTTTTAAACTTTAGAAGTTATGTTTAGGTGTTTGTTTTGCTTTCTTCTCTTTTTCTTATATATTTACTTTTTTAATTCTTTATACGTATGTATCTGTGTGTCTATGTGTGTATACACATGAGTGCGTGAGTACCCAAGGAAGGCAGAAGAAGGAGTCTGACACTCTGGGGCTGCAGTTCCAGGCAGTCTTGAGCTGCCCAACATGAGGGGTGGGAATCGAACCCTAGTATTCCAGAAAAACAGGAAGCACTTTTAATCTCTGAGACATCTCTGTGATTCCTCAGATTTACTTTTATGCATGCTTTTTTTCCCCCCCATTACATTTCCAGATTTGCCGAAGGGCTTTAATTTAATCTTTAAACTCCAGTCAAAAAAAGAATCAAGAAACATCATTCCTTCTTAACACTGAGACACAAATAAGATACAATCACTTGGACGCCAGGTAAAGGCCTCAGTTCTAGAAAAGGAAAGTTGCAATTTTCAGGCAATAAGGGATTAATAAAAATCATGTTACAAAGCACCGGGGAGAACAAAAGGCCCTGGAATTTCAAGGAGATTGTAAAAAATAGCCTTCGTGCAATTACAAATCCTTTAAACTCTGTGAATGTGGGAAGTGAACATTTCTTGAACTAGAAACAGAATCTGCAGTCCCTTAGGATTATATGAAGTATAGCAATTCCGAAGGTTCAAACTAGATATCCTTAGCCACACATGAGAAGGAACCATGAGATGTCTGTCAACAGAAACTTGAAATAGATGACACTTCCCAAATGTTGGCTCTCTCAGGTCCATTTACAAGTAATCCTTTTAACTATTAAGCCATGGTTCTTTCCAAAGCAAGTGCCTTTAATTTCCTATGTTCACCTGATCTCATTTGGATTCCTTTGTGATACTAAAATGTTTTCTGTAGTTGAATGATAAACAATATGAATTAAGATCTTAACGCTAACATTAATTGCACTGACTGCATTCCTAACCATAGAGAAAATATACAAAGAGCCAGGTATTACTATGTGATATGAACATTCTTTGTAGATCAATAATCTCTCAATTCCTACTAGATGAAAAGTTCAGTGAGGCTATATCAATCTATATGAGCCCTTTAGTAAATCTCATTCTCAGGTTTACTCACATTTACCTCTTAGAAGTCTTGCTTATATTTCTCTGCTGCTGGAAACAATCTTCTTTATCCTTCTGAAATACCTGGCTCCTACACTCTTCACAGCCTAGTTTGGGTTCCTGCTAGTCCTCTACAAAATTGGTTTCTTCTAGACCTAAGTAAATACTTCAAATAGCATTTTCAATATGATGTTTGGCTGGCTAGCCATTATGATGGTTTTCACAATGCCTACTGAAATTCTGAGTTAGAGATTCTATCTTAGGTTAGGGATTACATCATTTGGCATTGTTAATCTAGAACCACACTCTTGAAAAGCATTGTTAAGCAGTGAACCTACTGCTTCGTTTTCCTTTCCTTTTCCCATCCCACTATTATTTTCTCTTTCATCTTCTAATTTTTCAAACTCTAATGGCCAAGGCCCTCACAGCTTCCTCAATTCAGCCTTCAGATTCAGGCAAGCTAAATAATGCTGATGGTCTTCTGGTTAGAAGTTCTGCCTTCACAGAAAGTTCTCTCTCTGATACATAGGAAATCGAATAAAACTACAGGCTCACCATAATGTGTAGGCATATGAGGCATAAGTCATCAACACTGCAGCTCATGAGATAAGAACTAGCCAAAAAAGACAGACTATTAATAAAAACTAAAACCAGGAAAACAGAACCCCGCCCCCACTCAAGGATTTTCCACTCTTAATCTGCAATGCCTTTTAACTTTCCAGAGACAGTAGGTCTTTGCTGGCACTCTGGTTCTCAGGGGAGCTTCTGTAATAGAGTTCTTGGCTCCATTAGGAAGACATATTTGTATAAAGTGTAAGGGATTGTTCAGAGAATGCTACAAAGTAGTGTATCAACAAAAAGAGGGGAGAGTAGACTGTAGGAACAGCCATGACACAGAGTAACACACACACACACACACACACACACACACACACACACTGTTGTTTATGTCACAACAATAAAGAGTCTTTCCTCTCCACTCTTTCAGGGTGTATAACCCTTTGAGAACACCCAAGATCAAGCATGCCTGTAAAGCCCCACACCATATCATCACATTTCTCATGGCTAAGAGCCAACACTGTCATCACTTGGTTTGTGCTGCTAAGGACAGAAAATGTGATTGTTCAGTAACATGTAATCAGCTTAAAAACAAATCTGGAAGACGTTACTCAAAGACTAGATGATATCCAGGCCCTGAAACTCTGAGAAGACAAAGAAAATGAAAGATTCCTTTAAGATAAAAAGCTCTATCTGTGGCAAGGAACTTGAGACATCGGAACAAGTTTCAAGTCGATAAGTTTCGTAGTAAAGCTTCAAGAAACAGAGGAAACAATCCAAATAGCCCAGTCACTTCCTTAGAGCAGTCAAAAAAGCAAAGATCCAATTTCTGCAACTGTAATCTCTATCTTCCATGCCCAGAAATAACTTATAATATATTACTCAGGGAAGGCATCCTCCCACAGAAAGAGAATTACACTTATGAAAAACCAGGATAGCAGATCTAACATTTGAACTTTGTCCTGGCTTATATGATCTGTGACCTTGGGTATCTCATCTGGTTTATTAACCTAGTTTTTCCTTTATGTGAACAAGTGGAGACAGCAACAATAGTTCAGCTAACTTTTTAAGCAAACGTTTCATTTTCTTTTCATTCATGGTCTCTACCCCAAAAAATCTTACAATATGATAATATAGGAGACAAGAAATTTATTATATGGCATGGGATTGGAGAGGGAAACATAAAACGCCACAGCAAATACATTAGTAATAGATTGCTCTCCAAATTGTAAAAGCCGGTTCTTATCTACAAAGAAGGGTTCTTAAAACTTCTGAATAAGTCTCTCTATGTACTGTCTTCATCCTGGGGACTGGCTTTTAGTAGACTTCACATAAGGATTTTCAGGACCTCAGCTATGAGCTCAAACCTGAAAACATTCATGAAACCTATCTGGAGCAAAGTCACTGAGTGGGTCTGCAAAATACAAAATACAACTTGGGAAGGGAAAAGTTCTTTTGCCCTAAGCTTCCACATCACTGTTCATCATTGGAGGAAGTCAGGACATCAACTAAAGTAGGGCAAAAACCTAGAGGCAGGAGTTGATGCAAATGCTGCTTACTTACTTGGTCAGCCTGCTTTCTTATAGAAGCAGCAACCACCAGCCCAGGGGTGGCCCCACCCACAATAGCCTGTACCCTCTTACATCAATCTGTATAATGTTACTTGTATGTATGTTTTCAAGGCTCATCCTTTGGTGTTGGACAACCAATTGGTGTGTTCATCCACATCAATTGTGTAAGATCACCTTTCCTGGTCCCAGCTTTCCTCTGTTGTCTATAATTCTTCGAGTAGGATTAAGACTTCATGAGCTTTTTCCTGTCCAATTTGTCATGTTCGTTGGTGTCATCGCTGTTCAGCTCACATTTGGGCAGTCATATTCATGAGATTTTATGTCTTTAGCTTCTGGTATTACCAGGAGACACAATCTCACAACCAAACCCCTGATCCCTCTGGCTTTTATAATTTTTATTGGCCTTCTTCCACCATGTTCCCTAAGCTTAGGGACATATACATGCACACACACACACACACACACACACACACACACACACACACACATACACACACCAGTGTATACCCTAAGTCCCATTGGGCTACACAACTTCTATTTTGATGGGTTGTGGTTTTCTGTAGTGGTCTCTGTCTATTGTAAAGAGAAGTTTCCTAGATGATAGGTTAAGACTACACTTATATGATAGTATAAGGACAAATGTTTATTGATTGTTATTAGAGATTATGCTGGTTTAGTAAATTAATACTTGTAGATTCTCCTCCAAAAACCATGATTTCACTAGTTCTTAGTAGTTACCTAGATTTCCAGTACCAGTCATGGTTTTCTTCTTGTTGAGAGAGTCTTAAGTCAAATTAGAGAGCTGTTGTTTACCGCCAAGGTATGTGTGCTGCTACTGCAACCTTAGGGTAATTGTGCCCTGCTAGTCATTGATCTGGTCCATAATGTCTGGGTAGAACCCTTGGTTGCCTCCCTCCTTTGGAAGCTTGTATAGTGTTTCCTGGTACCATGAAAGGCAATTCTCAGGGTAAGGCATTCAGGTCAGTTTCAGCTCAGGGTTTGTGGGCCCAGATTCTGTTGTGCATAGTATCTTTGCAATAGGCAAACAAGGGCAACAACAACAGGTTTTATGTTTTGGAAATCTCTTGGACAGTCCTGGACAAGTCAAAATAGTGTTTCTCACATCTGGTATTGGGGTTTTTGTTGGATATTCTTAAGAGTTAGTCTTTTCTGAAGGGTTGAACTTAAAAAAAAGACTATTTATGGGTGATTTAATTTTCAATATATGGCAACATGAAATGTGAAAGAAAAATGAGTAGGATACAGGAAAATAAAATTCCTGTATGTTTAAATTTATGGCTTGACATCTCATGTCTGATGTACACTTAACTGATGCTCAATTTAATTTAGATTTTGAATACTCAATCATATGACCAAATTGAAGAAATTGAAGGAATGCAATCTCACATGAAGTAAAGGTTGGGAAGAGGTAAAAATGTAACAGAGGGGAAGCAACTGGCAAAGCCAACATGGAGAACAAAACCAACGTCTACTTAGGAGCTTTTATTGCCCTAAATGCTATATGTGTATTGTCTACATATTGTCATACATATGTGCTTACATATATATTCATATATATCAAAACTTATTTTTGTTTATACTTTACACAAATATTTTTTGCTTATCTTTTTAATAAAATCATTTTATTGTAATAAGCTCATAAGTAAAACATGTGTGATGGCTGGATTTAGAATTCTTTGACTTTTTAACAGTACAGAGTGGTATGCATGCTATTAGAATCCACATTTTCTGTTTGAATGTTTATATTTCCTTGGGTGGTAATTTTCTCTAAGATAAGATAATTTTCTTATAACACTGGCCAATAACAGTGAGCCACAACTTCTAGTCAGCCCCTTGACTGTAAGATTAAACATCTCGTGTTGTTTGGAGCAGGAAGTATTCATCCTATATTAGGCAGCTTTCTCTAGAATAACAGTGCACATAGGGTCTGGATGCTATAAAAGATTACTTACCAAATTGTTTTACACTATAGATGCTAGGTAGTTTGATAATAGCTTTGCATGTGTTTGGTAGGCTAGGAAGATAGTAGGGGCTCTGTCTAGGAAGATAAAAGTCTGGCAACCTAAATTTGATTCTGAAAGCGTGGAAAGTAGCACTGCATGCTAAAGAAGCTGAATTCTGAAGTCAATAAAGATGGAGATTATAGCAGTAGATGTAGTGACAGTCACAGCCAAGAGTAACAGAGGCAAAGACAAGAGGCAAAGACAAGCAGGCATGCAACAGTACTTTCTTCTCAGATCTCTTCACACCAGGGCTGCTTGTTGCAAGACGTTGCCTGTTTTGAAGGAGAATCCTTTTCCATTAGCTAATCCTTTCTGAAAATTCCCTCACAGATTCACCCAAAGGCAGTAGTTAATTTCAGATCCCATTATGTTGACAATCAAACCTTAAGCCCTACAGAGTCTCTCATATATTGAAGATTTAGTCTCAGATGTAACTAGTGTTCAAAGTAGAACTTAGGAGAAATGGATTGGATTACAAAGGCTCTGTCATCATCAGTGAATTATCCATTGATGAATTCAAAATTTGAATAGACTTAGGGGTTGGTATGACAATAAAAGCATGCTCTATAAGATGTACCTTGGTCACAACCCCTTCCTGCCACTCCTGTTTCCAGGCTGCTCCAAGGTGAGCAGCCTCTTCTACCCTCTACTCTGTAGCCTGATTTTCTTTTTTGCCACAAGTCAAAAACAGTACAACAAATGAATGAGGTATGAAAGCCCCTGATATTATGTATCTAAATAAATCCTTCATTCATTGTATTTATCTCTTAGGATGACAAAAGTCTGACTGCCATTGACACTCTCCATGCTCTGTGCTGCTAAACCATAGTGGCTGGTAGGTTAAGTTTGTTCTGTGCATTTTCTGCATATATTATTTCAACTCAACAGGTTTATCATAGCATAGCCCCATCACACTCTGAGGAGAATCTGTATTAATTTAGTCTCTTTTTAAAGAGCTTGCTAATTAGATCCTTTAATATCTCCCAACTCCAATAATTCCTAGACTAGTTGCTAGGAACTGTGACCATCTCCTAGCCTCTCTCCCTCCCTATGTGACTCACCAGACCCAGGATCCCTCCTTACCATGGACTTTATAACTGATCCATATGGTGTGGAGATAAGGGAATGCAATTTCACTCATTTTATATAGAAAAAAAATATAAAGCAGATGAAAAGTAAAGAGCTTGCCTAAGATCACACAGCTAGTAGAGGCTTGATTCCAGGTTGACTGGCTACAGACTCCAAGCTTCTATTCAACCAAAAGTACTGTTTCCATTTCAAAACTATCTGTGCACATTTATATCAAGTTAAACAATAATCCTTCCCTTAAGAAACTGACAGTTTAACTGAGTACTTAAAATCCTAACAATTAAGGTTCTGGAGGTAGATCCTCGGAATTGGCAATCAATATTTCTCACCTGTTTCCCTTACAGGATGATTTATACTGTTTCTATGCATTAGTCCTTCCCCTTAGCAGACAGAGAGGGTTCTTTTGTTGAGTTATAACTATAATATATTCTTACAAGCTTACTAACCATTTGTATGACCAGGGGACTTAATTACTTCAGCCAGGGCAAAATAAATAGATAAGTGCTTACCTCTGATAATTTACTCTCCAGTCACTGAACTTCTTGGAGACCTGAAACAGGTACAATGAGCTTGGTTATGCTCATCCTGATCCTAGTGAAATTTTCCACTTATGATAATAACTTGCATTTACACAGCACCTGCCCGTTTTCCAAGCCAGGCTTTATGACTTCCAAGGTGAGCATCTGCTAGCTGAAATGTGCAATTAACAAGATGAAAAGCAGGAGGTGACAGGCTAGAACAACCTTCAAGAGTTTTATGTCTCTACAGAGTATTGACTTAGGCACTCTGAGTTATGAATTTTTCTACACATTCTATCCTACTATAGGGATTTGAATAATGATTATAATCGTTGTCAATTTTTATTCTAGAAAATTCAAATTTTCACTCATAAAAATCCTTGGAGGTAAATGAAGTCAATACTCCACTTATGTGGTGAGAAGATTGAGACTGAAAGTTAACTAATTTCTCAAATACATAAGAGTGTGTAGCAAACTGGATATGAATTGAATTGCAACCTGAAGGAAGTTCTGTTCTATCCCATTTCTTCACTACAAACATCTTTAGATTGTTGGCTTTAACAAAAAAGGATTTAACAAAAAAATGATTTAACAACAACGAAAATGTTATTGTGCTGCTCACTGATTAATAGGACAAGAATTCAGGAAAGGCATGACAAGACAGTGTAGCTCTGATGATGTGGCACCCATGAATTTGCAGGAGCTAAGTTCCTGCTCCAAGAAGGCTCATTCTCTTGCATGGCTGGTGCCACATAGCTTCTTTTCTCCTGATGTCTCTCTAAATTATGCCTCATCATTGAGAACCCGGGCTTCCCATTTTAGATAGCTTCTTGTTTCCCAATGGAAGCTAATACCCAAAAGCAAGCATTCTCAGACAGAATAAAGTGAAAATAGAAGTCCTCTAAAAAGAAGACTCACACCTGCCAAAATACCACCTTTTGTATTATATGATCAAATCAATTAATGGAAGCACAGATTCACCAAGAAAGAAGTCAGCCCCATGTGAAAATAGGAGTATCAAAATATTGGACCATATTTAACAACCAAACGTTGGCATTGCAGTGGCAGTTGGCACAGGAGTCACTTAAAGAATCTGTTGGGCCAAACCTCTGAAGATCTCCCTCACATAACTAGGACTTGATGTGAGAAACTGGTTGGGAATTGAATGAGCGTGTTAGTTTAATTGTTGATATGATAAAATATCCTGACGAAAGCAACTTAACAAAAGAAAGAAACTCTATTCTGCCCCATAGAGTTCCAGCATACAGCCCATCTCTGTGAAACAGTCAGCAAGAGTAAAGCAGGACAGTTGGCCATTTCACATTGCTTGTCA
Organism: Peromyscus melanophrys; assembly: GCA_902168415.1. NCBI lineage: Eukaryota > Metazoa > Chordata > Mammalia > Rodentia > Cricetidae > Peromyscus > Peromyscus melanophrys. The sequence goes on along the minus strand of CABHPR010155643.1, from coordinate 25,940 downwards.
AGAAGTAGAAAGCAAGAGCGCATGCATGCTGGCACTGGGTGACATTCTCCACCCTAGATCAAAATCCCTCCTAGGGAATGGTGCCACCAGCAGCAGTCAGACCTTCCTAGCTCCATCAATGCCATCAACATAATCGCCTATACACAATCCCCCAGGCTAACCTAATCCAGACAACACCTCGTGGAGATTTTCTGTCCAGGTGTTTCTAAATTATGTCAAGTTGACAATTATAATTAACTATCAGAAACAGCAGGTATATTCTATGAAACCTTGCTTTACACTAATCATTTGGTGACTAGGTTCTCAGAGAAAGGGTTCTAATAGTTATCATTGAAGGGGTATTGCAGAGGCTACAAAGCTCTTTTTAAATTTATTGGACAATTCACTGAAACAGCTGAGCAAAATTATGTGACATTACTCTAGACAAGGTGTTTTAGCTTTTACCCACAAACCACAGGCAAAGGAAGCAAAATGCACTCAGCATTATTGCGTCAAACTCAAATGCTTTTGCACATAAAGTTATATATAAAATAAGGAGTCAGTATTGAAATGTTAAGCCAGGCATGATGCGCCAGCTACTTGGGAGGCTGAGGCAAGGAAGGCTTGCTTGGTCAATTCTTGGAGCCCTTATCTCAAGATGAAATAAAAAGGGGTTGGGGGATTTGGAATTTGTCTCAGTGGAAGAGTACTTGCCTAGTAGGTTTGAGACCTGAGTTAAACATCCAATACAGAAAAAAAAATGGGGATGGAGATTAAAAACAAAAAGATCTAAAGAGCTTAAGTAACTTAATAGCAAGAGAAAAAGTCCCTTCAAATTAAAAACTGAGCAGGAGGTCATGTTTTTCCTGCCAAGAGTTTTATCTTGGGACCAGCAAGGTGGCACAATAGGTACAAACACTTCCGGTTCAAGATTGATGACTTGAATTCAATTCCTGGAACCCACTTAGAAAGCCAGAAACAGCACTGTAATCTATAATCCCAGCACTTCTATGACAAAACAGGATTCAGAGATCAAATTGGCCAGATACTTATGGGATAGCTTGCCTGAAATATACAGCACTTCAAAAGCAGCAAGACTGACCCTGTACCATGGCAAGAGAAAGCAGTACCCCAAAGGTTGTCTTCTCACCTCCACAGGTATGCCATGGCACACACATAATTATGAATGCATGCATATGGACATATATGTACACACACACAGAAACACACAGAGACATATACACCATCACAGAGTTAAAAGAAAAACTGGGCAAGGAACATAAGTAGGCATTTCTTGAAAGAAGACATACATGCTAACACACATAAAGACATGCACCACATCTCACATTAAGGAAATGAAAATCAGTAATCAGTAAGATATCAGAATAGTTATCAAAAAGATGAATGACAGAAAATGTCCGTGAGGGTACAGAGCAAGGGACCATTGCACACTCTTGGTGCAAAGGTAAATTGGTATAGCCATTTTAGAAAATTGGAAGTCTCTGCATAATAGAAAAATCACATGCCTAATATCACCAGTGAAATATCACCAGTGAAAATTTATTTGAAAATATGTGGGGTCAGTTTGCTAGAATGAATTCTGCACTCTCATGTACATTGCAGCAGTATTAAAATGGGTCATGAAATCAGTGCAAGTTTAAATCAATAGATGGAGGACTAAAGACTTTGGTGGTCATATATCATGGAATACTTCTTAGCTTTTAAAAGGAGGAATGTCCTGTCATTTGCAACAGAAATGTTACTATGTGAAAAAATTCATACATAGAAAAACAATATTTTATTACATGTTTTTTTTCACATCAGTCTAAAAATATTGAATTTGTAGAAGAAAGAAGGGTGGTTATAAATTTGAATGTAGAGAGATGATAAAATGATGGTCAGTTGTATAAAATTGTAGAGAGGAAGAACTCTTTGTTCCATGCTTCAGCATGAATATTGTTATACAGTAGAATCCTGCATATTTCAGAACTGCTGAGAGAGGAAATTCCAAATGTTCTCACTAACAAAGATGTTAAGCATTTGAGGTGATGTATGTGTTAAATAGCTTTATTTAATTATTCTGCATTGTATTCATAACTTATCACCTTGTACCCCATACATTTATACAATTATAAATTGCCAATTTCCAATTTAAAACAGATGAAAAACAGCTCAGATTCATTGGAAGAATAATTAGATTTCACTTCGGGTGTAAGGTTAAGCATTCCCAACACCTGCAAGGGTCGCAGGTCTTGCTATTCTGGTTGCTGCTGAACGTGTCTCTTTGCACACTGGCCCTGCACTGAATTCGGTGAAACGGCATTGCTTTTCTTACTGGTTACATATTTCATGACAAATGGACCTTTAAAGTCAAGTCAAGTGACCCTTAGCAGAGATAGGTTGAATCATATGAATGGCTTACTACTCAAACATGTTAGATCAAAAAAATTTCAGTTTTATGCCATTCATTTTAATATTTTAGCTGTTCTTGACCACTGAGATGAGAAATACAAAAGCAATGTTACATAGATATTTATCAGTTTAGAAATGAAGTCTATGTTGTCTAAACTTTAAACTAGAGAGGACATTTGATGTTGGGTCAAGCCTACATAGCCAACATTTTTGCCTTCTTGTTCTTTATATCTCATTGTCTTAGTCACTGAAACCCCATCCTGAGACTGAGTCTGTGAGGTTATGAGAACATCAGTCATATTTGGAAAGGCTTGCAAAGGCCAGATTCCCCATTTATCCCTGTGGGAGCCCATGAGGTCAACTTCTACCAGGAGCAATGGGCAGGCTCTCTATAACACACCATTTTCTCTGTGACTCACATGAAGCTCTTGCTATTTACTCCTAACTAGAAAACTTTCAATAGCTGATCCTCTTTGAAGCAAGCCACTATTAAAGCGAAAGAAGGTAGACAAATGTAAAGCTTAGAGCTGACTACTTGCTGAGTTGTTATGTGTTAGGAAGGCATGATTATATGTAAATAGCTCTCTCAAATCAGGGTTTATGTGGTATGAAACACTCAACAAATGTAGACGTGATGAATCTACCTCCATTTTTATTTACATATATTATTTATACAGTATTAATAAATGTAAACAGGTGTGCTATTCTTTCACCTCAGAACTGTTCATTGTTTAATCACACATGGTTCAGACATTGTAATGTTCCATGTTTTCTACATGAGATCTTAACTCTAGCATTAAGAACTTGAGATATGTCTTGATATTTGAAACATAATATTTTGATAATTACTTCTACCTCCAGAGAACCTGGAGAAACAACATTTGAAGTAGGAATTGGAGCAAAGGGGACTGTCTCCCTGATATTCTACAGGAGATTACAAAAGGCTATGAACTTGGCATGTCTGAGAAGAGAAGTGTGGCTGACTAACTATTCTCTCTTTAAAGAAGTCTGGGATCTGCTTGCTGTTTGGGCTGAGATACAAAACAATTTCTCTATTTTCCCAAATAGTTCATCCCTCCCTAATTATAGCTCTCAGATGAATGTTTTGTTGCCATCAGAAATCAGGCAAAGCAGGAAGGAAATAATCATGCATTTTCACTTAGAACACAGAATTTTAATACCCTTTTTCCTTTTGCTAACAGACCTTTCAATTTTCCTTCTTACATGTTTTAAGTATGATAAATTTTACCTTTCACAATATCGTTCCTCATCCATAAAATTACACCCAAAAAAATTGCCATAAACAAGCTGGCTGAAAAGGAACAAGCATATATTTTTAAGAAAAAATAACCTTCATGTTTACAGAAATAATAAAGCTCATGCAGTACTTCTTTTAAAGATCTTGCTCTAAACAAACTGAATTATTCATGCATAGAATTGTACAGCATTAGAACACCTGTTTTCAATCATGCATAATGTAAAATCACTCATTACCTCACAAGAGCCTCTACATTTCCAGCAATCAAATGGCATTGAAACAGCAAAACAGGTGCCTGGCAGGTGGATCCAAACAGATGTTTGGGGCTTGCATGTCTTTTCTTGTACAGGTGTGATGATCTTGTTTGCAACTGCATAATTGCTATTTAAATAGGTAATATTTAATTCCTATGTACTTTAATATTTATTTTTACTCCTTCAATTCTTCTCCTTTCTTGTCACTGCCCGAGCTTGAGGTGGATTGGAAAGGCTTCAGAATCCTGTATGATGGAGTGATGCTAATTAAAGGTGTAATTCCTCTGTCTCAGACATTCAATGCAAAAGAAACTTCTGTTTTTAAAGTACACATCTTCTGGGTGAGACCATGGCATTCCAGCAGTGTGAATAATTACTGACCAGGATAGAAAATATTACTTTCCCTTTTTAGGTACCATCTAGAAGTCATATTTAACTATTTCTGTGTTCATACTAGTAATTTTAAAGTCATTCAGTGTAAATCTGTTGGAGCAAATCAGAGAGAGGGAGCATCCTTCTCCAGCTGCCGTACATTCTTTATTGAACTTTTGCAAAGATAGCTCTGTGTGTGTCCTCCTCATGAGGCATCAGAATGCATTTGCTTAAGCATGTTTTACTAAAACATCTTTAAGTCTCAGCTGGAAATAGGGTTTTCACTTCGCCCTGGATTTATCCAATATAAATTCATTCAAGCGGAATAAGTAATACAGCCTTCAACAGAGGGTGTTTCAGTCACCTTATTTTTGTCTGTGTAGTTCTTACTTTCTTTTTTATAATCAACAAATTCAGTATCAGTGGAAGGTGCTATATGGAAATCTGCAAAGACAGGGAGTTTTTTCACGAGAGCAGGTGTAGCATGTATCAAAGCCATGTTTCTCTATAGATTCTTGCCTCTTTTTCAGTCAAGGATGACAGCCAATGAGACTGTCTGAAGTGAAACACATGTCTCTTCTGCTGATAGTTAAGGGCTGAGGTACTCATATCCATGAAAACTCAAAAGAACTTTGGATCATGCAAGCAACAAAGTAGGTCTTTGTCATGTTACATTGTATCAGGGGGAATCAAGCTTTCTGGACTCTACATGCTATTAATGTCATTCAGGTTTCCAGATGGGGTCATAATTTTTGAAGAACAAAGGCCCCAGAAGTGCTGTCGTTTTCTGTTCCCTTTTAACGTAATTTTTGTCTATGTGAAGATATGCCTATTGCTGAAGTTGGTCACATACCATTTTCCCTAGAGAAGATATGCTGAGATGAGAGCACATATAATCATTCACATTATTCAGGTGGATGAAATGGATTTTTAAAGTCAAAAGTTACCTCACCTAATTATTGCCAACAGTTTACCATGTCAATGATTATAGTTTTCTTTTCCTTCATGTACATCATAAATATAATGGGAATGAAATACCGGTTGCCATGTATATTAAGCGTATCAATTCCATTTTCATATGTATTTCAGTAATTCTATAAATGTGTGAATTATTGATAGTTTATTATTATTGTTTTATTATTAGTTATGCATGTTTTAAGCTCAATTTCATTTAACCAATGTCTCAATAAATCACAGTCTCTATCATATAACTTCACTACCATTTTTAGAGCACTTATCCTAGTGCAAGTAGTATTAAGTGCTTTCCATATATTATTTGAATATTACACTACATTCACATAAATATAATATGTAGTCTTTGTCATTTTTATGATTTGAGTTTGCTAAAAAGTTTCAGACCTACCAAAAGCTGACAGTATGAAATCCATTGTTAGACTTTGATTTCAAGTTCTTTTTCAGGAATGTACATTTTGGCCTACCACATTTCTATATTTGGAGGAGATAAGGTATGGGATATACATTTAACAGAACACTTCATGTCACCACATGTACTCACAAATGCATGTGAATGAGATGACAATTTTAAAAATGCTGCTTTTTCATTTTATCAAAAAATAGACTTTTTCTCATATAATATATCCTTATTATTTCCCCTCCCTATTCCTCCCAGTTCCTCCTAACCTCCCCTCTCATCTGGATCCACCCCTGGTCTGTTTTTCATTAGAAAACAAATAATATTCTAAGGAATACTAATAAAGTAAAATATAAGATAAAACAAAGCTAACACATAATAATAGGTCAAAACAAAACAAAACAAAAACAGAGGGAAATGAGCCTAAAAGGGCAAAAGAAACAGGTATAGACACAGAGTCCCACTCATTCACACACTCAGGAATCTCATAAAACACTAAACTGGAAGCCATACTATAAATACAAAGGATCTTTAGGTAAGAAGAGCGTGTGTGTGTGTGTGTGTGTGTGTGTGTGTGTATGTATATGTATGTGTGTATATATGTATACATACATATATGTCTGCATGTATGTATATTATATATAAGTAATACATACTATATATATATATATATATGTAAATTTACCAAAAATATTACAGACACAAAATTATGGGACAAGAAACCTCCAATGTTGCCATTGAGTTCAATTCTTTTGGCCATCTACAGCTGGGCATGCAGCCTACCCTTAAGAATCGGTTTCTCTCTATCCCCATGATATCTCCCTCTATCATGGTACCTCTTTCAGTGCTTTCCCACTCCATCTCTGTTCCAGCTCAACCATCCTATTCCCTTATGTTCTCATCCCCTAACCCCCACCCTCCATTGTCCACCCCTCATGCCTGGTTCACTCATGGAGATCTCATCTATCTCCCCTTCCCAGGGCAATCCATGTGTCCCTCTTTGGGTCTTCCTTGTTAGCTAGCTTCTCTGTAGTTGTGGGTTGTTGTCTGGTTATCCTTTGCTTTACATTTAGTATCCACTTATGAGTGGGTACATACTATGTTTGTCCTTCTGAGTCTGGGTTATCTCACTCAAGATGACATTTTCTAGTTCCATCCATTTGCTTGCAAATTTCATGATGTTATTATTTTTCTCTGCTGAGTAGTACTCCACTGTGTATATGTACCACATTTTCTTAATTCATTCCTCAGCTGAGGGGAATCTAGGTTGTTTCCAGAGAGAAACCCGGTGCTAGGGAAGTTGCCAGGAATCCCAAGGATGACCCCAGCTTGGACTACTAGAAATAGTGGAGAGGGTGCCTGAACTGAACTGGTTTACCTCAGTGATCAGATCGGTGAACACCCTAACTGTCATCACAGAGCTTTTCTCCAATGGCTGATGGAAGCAGATGCAGAGATCCACAACTGAACACAAGGCAGAGCTCCAGGAGTCCAATCAAAGAGAGAGAAGACGGATTCTATGAGCAAGTACATCAGGATCATGATGGGGAAACCTGCAGAGACGACCAAACCAAACTAGTGGGAACTCATGAAAGTTGCATCAATGGCTGTGGAGCCTGCATGGCACTGGACTGGACCCTCTGCGTGGTGAGACAATTGTGTAGCTTGATCTGCTTGGGGGGGCCCTGGCAGTACGATCAGAATCCATCCCTGGTACATTAGGGATGGATTCTTTTTGGAGCCCACTACCTATAATGGGACACCTTGTGCAGCCTTGAGGCAGGGGGAAGGGCGTGGACTTGCCTCTACTGGATGAGCCTCCCCATGGGAGGCCTTGCCTTCTTGTGGGAGGAGTGGGAAGTGGGTTAGGAGGCGGGAGGAAGGAAGAGGGGGATCTTTGATTGGTGTGTAAAATGAATGAAAAAAATTTAATAAAAAAAGAGTAGGTTAAACATGGTATTTTTAATAAAATTGCAATAGGTTTCTAACATAAAACAGTTGCCCAAAAAACAGGACTATTATATCCTTAATGTATGCAGGTATATCTAAACCTATCCGTATCACATGGTCACTACTAATAACTGATTTTTTTGTCACTTATATCGATAATATACATGTACTGCTTCACTAGCTCAATACAAGATTGTAAGAGCATGATATCTTCAAAATAACTGAAATACAAACACAAATTGTAACTGGGTAGGAACAGAAGTAGAAAACACTGAATATGAACATTAGAAATAATTCAAATATATATACACTAATGTGAAGTGCAAAGGGGTTTTTAACTTACGAATTATCATATTTTACCTAAAGAAAGTTTGAATAAGGCAATGTAGGATTGTGTGCCAATAGTTCAGAGCACTACAATGTTTTAGTAAATGGAAATGGAGGACAGAGGCTTAAAAGGTAATCAGCAGTAAATATCTGTGTTGATTTTTAGCCAGTGATAATTATTATTAATTTTTCAAAAACTTTCAGAGTATCTAGCAATTCACATTTTCTCAGAATTTCTCCACTCCATGACAATTTGATCATTTTCTCTGCTCTATTTTACCATTACATGCTAAGTCCAGCCTTCAGCAGAATAAAATAGTGGGTGGTATCTTTGGAAAGAAATAAACAGCAAAACAAAACATTGGCAAGTTATTTAATTTCCAAGAATTAACCAGTATCCTGGAATCCATTTTCAAAGACCATGGTTATTAACTCCCATGGAAAAGGCTGTCTTTGAGAATTAGAAATATTTCCATCCTTTACACATCACTCTCTGTGAGGTTAAATGAACAGTTTTATACATTTCTAGTTCCCATCAACATAATTTGGGGACATTCTCCTTACACTGAAGAAAGAATGGCGGGGAAAGAAAGAGACAAATGGTGTGAGATGTGAGTATATCAAAATTAAGGAAAGCAATATCTCCAAAACAAGTCTTAACTCAGAAAATTAGACCAATTTCTTTTTTCTAGAAAATACACTCCAGAGAGCATGAAGGAATGAAGTTAAGAGGTAGAGGCATGATCATAGAAAACAGGGTCATTCCTTCCTCTCCATCACACAATGCAAACCAGGTAGACCAGCAAAGTGCACACAAATCTTGTTCTCAGGTCTAGCAACCAAGGCATCTGTTCTCCAAGGAGGCCATTGTTAACAGCACAAAATACATTTATTCTAAAATAAAATCTGTTTCTTCGATTGATAAACAAATATATTTAGTGTTGTATAATGTAATATTCTGGTACATGTATACCTTATAGTATGATTAAAAACAGGGTAAACTTATCTATCTCAAATGTTTGTTGTATGTATGACAAAAAGTTGTCACAATCATTTCTTCTATCTTTGACACAGCATTACATCATGAGTGTCTTGCTTTGTTTCTAGCTGAAACTTGCTGCTCACTGATCAGTTTCTCCCTAACTCTCTCCTTTACCCTCCTGGGCCTCTGGTAACTGCTCTACTCTCAACTTTCATTAGATAATTTTTTCTTATTGCCTGTTTCATTACTCAGTTTACCAAAACAAGGTCAATTTTAGGTGTTTAATCTTTCTTGACATAGGATGTCAAACTGAAATTGTACTGCAGAGAGCATGAATGTTGTAATTATTTATTTTCTCTTACTGTTATAGGGTCATGATCTGTCCTATATCATTCATATGAATATTTTAAACCAGTTGATGAGATCACATTTTCCTGCCATTTTACCTGCCTATTATGAGAATCATTTTTCAGTACCCACTCTCTGAAAACCTGTCTTGGGGTTCTTTAAGTTTTAACTCAATCTATTTTCAAACTTTTATAGTAAGTTTACTTTCTTCAAAGCTAAAGACTGGCAAAGACCTACTCAGGCATTGAAATAAATTACAGAACGCAGATTTTCAGCATTAACCGGAAAATCAATGATCTATGGCAACATGTCGTGTCAACTCAAATTATGACTTGTGCCTGAAGTTAAATGCGCATTAACTACAGCGTTCAGTTATCTTGGCCCACTCTTCAAGGCTCCCATTTCTGTTCAGTTCATCAAATGCATCCCTAGCTTCTATGAATTCTGGCATTTTCTGCATGTAATGCACTAGCATTGTGTGCATAAAATTTGATCACTCACAGTGCACCATTTGAGGGGCTCTCTGTACAACTGTACTGTTTGTTACCAGCCCACAAGCAACGCAGAGTCTCTGTTTCATAGGATTCTTGTGATATGAACATGTCCTTTGGTATTCACATTGTAAAACCTATTTACTTGTTCCAATGTAGATGACCAACTTTCGAAGTAAAAAAACTAAAAACGTTCACTAATTAACTAACAATGAAGATTAATAAAATGATATTTGGGGATCTTAAATCTTATTTTTCATTACTTATTACTTTATTTTTTAATATTAAGAACTTTATTTTAAAAAACTAGCAAATAAATAAAAATACCATACCAAAATTAAGCAGACTTTAAGTCAATACAACTCAATGAACATCTATAAAGCAGAATGAGCATGTGAAACAAAAGCTGTGGGACTTCACATTCAATTTTACCCTTCAGTATCTAATATATTTTGTTTAGTTACCAACTACCAAGACAAAAATATAGTAATAATAATAATAATAATAATAATAATAATAATAATAATTCATGACAGAATCCATATGAGAAACACAGTTAGCTTTATATCCTCTCTCTTAACTCCCATAATTCTGAATTCAGGTAACAGATTTGGAGTTTAAACTTTAAATATCATATTAATTTACTTTACATTGTAGGGTACATGAAGCAGATTTACACATAGCCCCCCACTATCCCACAATGTTTAAAGAACTTAGAAAAGACACAGTAGTAAGACTTGTGCTTTGTCTCTATGCATAGTTATTATTGGTTTTAGAGAATGGACACATAGGAACTCCTGCTTAGTTTGTACCATACAGATAGTAGCATTTAATAACAATTCAACAAGTAAATAAAATTTATGGAAATGCTTAGGCTTTTCACTTGTATTGATTTTCTAAATTACATTTTTTTTAAAAAGTCAAAGCTAAATTTAAAAATGTCCTTTGCAGAAACAATCTAGTAAATCTGTTGTTTTGGACAATTTTTTTCTCCCAAGTACTCATTTAGGCCCAAACTCTCCCTTAACATCAGCTATATGTTATGTAGCTACTAATTACCAAGATTTTTCCTCTTTATTATGGGAATCTCCTATTCCATACAATATGTGTGTGTGTGTGTGTGTGTGTGTGTGTGTGTGTGTGTGTGTGTATTAGATATGTACAATTACTTGTTCATAATATTCTCATGAATGCAGACATTATTTTAGCATATCAGACAATCTTCTTCCTTTATGAAAGACAGACATTAGATTTTGTGTGTGTGTGTGTGTGTGTGTGTGTGTGTGTGTGTGTGTGTGTGTGTTAAATCTATCTAACTTATTTGAGCCTCATGTTAGAAGGAACATCATATCCAAAAGCAAGTCTTAGCTCATACAATTAGACATTTCTTTTTCTAGAAAATGTGCTCCAGAGATCATAGGGGAATGAGGCCAAGAAGCACAGGCATGGTCAAAGAAAGGTGTCCCTCTTTCATTCAATCACAAAATGCAAAGCCAACTAGGCCAGCAAAGAGCATAAAGGCTTCTTCCCAGGTCCATATAACTCAAAACTATGGTAAGTCTTAGCTATCAGGAGTCGTCACACATTTAATAATTCCATGTTATTCCATTTGGTTTTTTGGTTTTTTTTTTTTTGAAGCAATACTGTGAAAGAATGAGTTTACTTTGGTCAAGTGAGAATGGTATTTAATAACGCTATAATGAATTTACTTTGTAATGGTATACTTGGTGTGTAATGAACCTGAGAGGAAATGCTAATTCAAAATAGCAACTCCACTGAGGTGCTGGAGGTCAAATACTAAAACGCTTGTTAGTTAAAGGTAATATAGTATCACTTTCAACAGTGAACAAATATTTATTGAGTGCAATTGCTTCTGCAGCAAATGTTGGTGTTTGCAATATTTCACTGAACCGAACAGACAACAACAGCTGTCCTCATGGATCTTGTACTTTAGTACTGCAGGACAGGTGTCTGAGTGGCCTTGGGGCAACCCCATTCCATCCCTATTATCACTTGCAATTCTTAAGACTTCCAGTAGCATGTAATAAGACCTCCGCATCCTAGGATAGCAGGAGATTGCAGAATCTGGTTCTGATTCACAATGGTTCTATCTGTTCCTGTCTGCTGTGTCACACAATACTGTAAATCACTGAATCTTCATGTAAAATTTGAACCCAACAGTTATAAAGTGATAGTAAACTGATTTTAGGGAGCACCAGCTCTAATGTCATGATAGAAAGAGACAAATGAGATCCCATCTACTTTCTGCAGCTTGACAGATCATCTCTGCATGAATGTTACGCATCTACAAGAGCTTGCTGCCTAAGGCTAATGAAGCTATGTTGTTCAACTTGTGTGAGTGTTCCATCTCACAAGACTCATGCCCATTATATAAATTCTCAGCTCCGGATGCAGTAGACTGAAGTGGCAGCCAGTGCCTAGTAAATCTGGTTCATAGACATGGAAGATACAAAATCAAAAGTAAGAATTGTCAGTAGCTAAAGTAAGGTGTCTATAAGAAGACAAAAAGAACTAGGACAATGAGATTGAAAAGAAAATGTGGGGAAATGAGACTACTAAGTGTAGAGTTTTCATTATACTATCAAATTTAGCAAATGCGACCCAGTTAAGTAGGTGACAGCTAAAAGAGGTAAAAAGAATTAGTAAAGTGAAGATTTCAAAAAAGGGTGCTCTAGGGAGGAAATCATCTAGTGTAAAGACCCCAGGGTAAGAGTAAGGATGCCAGAGTAGTTGGCAAAAAGAGTAGGGTCAGTGGATGGAGTTTTTAAAAAGAAGCAAAAGAAGAGATAATCAAGCAACAGGTGGCCAAAAGAACTGAACACTTTTCAAATGAAGAAATATAAATAATCCAAATATATATATATATAAAGCTACTGGACCTCTTTAGATACCAGGAAAAACAGAAATAAAAACTGAATTGAAAATCTATCTTATCCAAGTTCAAGTGAACATCAAGAAAACAAAACGAAATGAAAAATGAAACAATGAATGTTCGTGAGAATAAAGACAAAAAGGAACTCCAAAGCCATTTGGTGGGAAAATTAGCACAGCCATTATGGAAATCAGCATGGAGCTTCTTTTAAAAAGACTCAGAGTAAAGCTCCCATGTGATCCAGGAGTACCAATATCGGGTATACACCCAAAGGATGCAAAGGCAGCATACAACAGAAACACCTGGACCCATTATTATTCCAGCATCATTTGTGACAGCCAGGCCGTGGTTGAGCCTATATGCCACCGGAAGATGAATGGATATAGAAAATGTGACAAATATCTGTAATTTGTTATTATTTATCCATTAAGAAAAATTCATGGCATTTGCCTGAAAATGGATCCAGCTTTGATCAACCTGTTAAAAGAAATAAGGCAGACACAGATAAGTACCACATGTTTTCTCTCACATGTTAATTTAGAAAATCAAATGAAAACAGAAGAGGGATGGATGATTAGATAATCACAAGGAAATCAACAAAAAGAAAGTGAGTGAATACAGTTGGGGATATTAGTGTGTGTGAATATATAATGAACACCATTCTTTTGTACAATTAATATAACAAAGTAATAGTAATAAATAAGTGAAAATAAAAAACTCTTCTTCATCTCACAGGCTGTCAAGAAACAGCTAATGAACCAATTTGTCATAGAGACAACCGTTTGCTGACCTTTTGATGGCAGATAGAGTTGGCCATTGCATGATGCTGTTTCTCAGGCTCCAATAAGTGGGGTTGAGATTCCCAGGGTAGTGAAGCATGATAGTCTATATGCTTTCTGAAGAGAATCCTACCACCTGGGAAATATGAGTGGAGAGGACAGAGGCTGAAGTGGGAAGACCTGTCAGGGGTCCAGCAGAGAATTCCAGACCAGAGGTGCTGAAGTCCAGGAACAGAGAGGTCGCAGTGCAGTTGAGAAAAATGGAGGGTAAGGGCCCATTTTTGAATTACCAACCATTAGTTTCCTCACCAATTGTGTGAGTAAGAACGTAGAAGAATAGAAGTGGGATTCTGAGTATCTGTCAAGAAAAAAACAGCTTTGGAATTACATTAACCTTGATTCAAACCATGCATCACTATTAATGTGACATTAGGCAAATTACTTACCATTTACACGGCTTCATTTCCTCAGACTAAAGTGGCAATGGCAATGTTTAATTTACATACCAAGTCAAAGTTGTAGAACAAACATCAGGCACTGGATAGTAGCACTGAATTATGTGAGTGACATGCATGGCTGTATGCGTTTCTCATCACTTGTGAGCATGAATTCTTCTGCTGCCTGAGAGAGCAGGGTCTCCTGCTATCTCATGAGAGTTGGAGCCCTTACTGAGTATTGCTCAGTTCCATGCTCCCTAAACCTTATGGGGCACATTTGAAACTTTCAATCAGACTCAAAAACCCATGTATTTATCCACTATGATCTTTTGCCTCCTTAGGGGAAAAATGCATTTCAATAAAACCAGAGAACCAATCAGCACTTCATTTACCTATCGGAGTTTATTTCTATATATGTAGTAAGTAGAGTTAGTATTTAGAAATTCAAATCTTAGAAAAAGAGAATAAAAATAATGAGTGAGCACAGCATTATACTGAAAAGGAAATTAAATATGGAATTAAAAGATTTTAACAAATCTTCACTGGAAAAAATTTAAAGAAAATAAATTTTTAGACAAATAAAACTTCACATTGAATGCTGATTATCTGTGAAGACAAATTCTCAAATGTAGGAAAATAGAAAACCATTATTAATTCATTTGATAAATATTCTAAAAAGCCAAGAAGCATGGGAAAAACTAGAAATCAAAGCAACCAAAACAGAGATGTCTAGCTACTTGCAGAAAACTTAGTTTGTGATATGACCAACTGGGGCTGTCCTCAGTGGAGCTGAGATACACCAAGCCCCCGAAACAGACTCAGAATCCTTGAGTCATAACTCAGTCCTTTAGGAGGAGTGCAGTGTGTCTGAACTGTGACAGGACTTTTATGTTTGTGAATTTCCTTAAAGGAGAAACCAGAGAGAAGAAAGCAGTGCTAAACATGAAATGTTTTGAATTCTTAGTTTTCACTTTCCAGACCATTGCGAATATCTACTACTGTGCTGCTCTCTGTCTTCCAGACTGTGAGAGCCACACACAGCAGCACACACTGAGGAACACAGGGGACAGAAGAGAAAGAAAGCACAATTGTGAAAAAGCTCAGACAACAGCGTGATCAAACAAAATCTGCTTAAAGACAGAAAATATAACATGAATAGAAGAGAACATATGTCAAAGAACCTGACAAAAACATGAAATATACAAACAGCTATTTGTGTAAAGAGCATTGCACATTTTTCATGTATTCTTAAAAAACATATAGATCGACCTCTGCATCACTGATAAGAAAGAGTAAATGTCTTGAAAGGAGACTAACACACCAGAGGCAGGTCTTCTGTAGAGACATCCACAGTTCCGGCAGAAGCCTTTCTCTGTCCTTCTGGCTCTGATGCAGAGCTGGGTTGCTGCACTTCCTGGCTTTCAGTGGCATTGTCCCTAAGCACCTAGTGATGCCTGCTTTCTAGTGACTGTCTCCTTGACAAGCAGGCCAGGCCAGTCTCAGGCAGCTTCCCTTTCAGCCTGACAGCTGCATATCCCAGGTGGTCTGACATTTGAGATGGAGACTGTGGATAAGATTGAAGGTGTTTTAGGGGAGAAGTAGGCTGTGAATAACACCAAGACTTCATCCAGATGGAATCACTCACGAGACAACCTGAGATACTCTATTACTGTCCATATGTCTCCTAGGTCTCTGAAGGCCAGACTCCATTGATTTATTAGAAGCCCAGTATTTATGTTTTTGGCTTGTCTCACGGCAGACTACAGTAAAATAGTTATCAGAGATGCTGCTCTTTCTGGCGGTTATTGGATTTTTATAAGTTCTTTAAATAAAACGGCCTCCATAAATATCCTAGTAAACATCAGACAATAAAGTAAATATTTGGGGGTGAGATTCAGTTTATTTCCTCTTAATATATATCACCTTTTTACAAGTTTCCTCCTCAATGCAACCTCATAACAAAACATCTCAGAGAGCATACCTATTTTATGTCAACAAAGCATGAGACCAAAGAAATCCAAATTAGGAGATATAACCGTGCTAACAATATTGCTTAAACACAATTTTTCCCTGCAGAAAAACCGTAAATGAACTATCTCATTGTTTTATCAGCACTAACATTGCTACTACTGTATCTTATTTATAGATGCTTCTTTGAGGGACTGTAGTAATATTGCGAAATATCAGTTATTCCATCACACTGGTGAATTTAATGAACCTGAAGGTGTGTGTTATTTTAGCACTTGCTGTAGCTCCTGTGAAAACCCAGTGGTGCTAAAATCTGTAAACCTGTCATTGCTTAAGTAATAACCTTGTTAAAAGCATCTTCATTTAACTTACTTTAGCTTCTTCAGGATGCAGGTTTATTTTATCACCGTGGAGGTATGTGTTTCCAACCCAGACCGCTTACAGTAAATATAATTAATTGTAGTTCATTAATTTATTCTTGGAGTGATTGTTTTTATTTTAACACTTAGTTTAGATTAAATATTGTCTGGAATCTAGTACCTATTTTCAGTTTTTTACACACTCTTAATTTCTATTGAATTTCTGTGGCTACAGGGATAAATTCTGTCTATACCAATACGAGTGTTTGTTTTAATCTTTAATATTCCTTTATGTGAAGCCCAACAGACTTTTTCTGACATCTAATATGTACAATATACAGCAAAAGAGCTGAGCATGTGTCTGCTAATCTGCTTGCAATGGATTGGAGTTTCTTCTTGCCTTTTAAAAATATGGAGAAAATTGGATATTGATGGTAGGTGTTCAGAATTATCAATTGATTTCTCCAAGAGCACATCTACAATTATTGAAATGCCAGCAATATAAAAAAAAAAAACCCTCTCCCCCTCCCACTTGGAACTATGCTTGAAAAGAAAAGAGGCAAGAGGAGGGGGGTGGTTGTACTTGTACAATTACAGTCTTAAAGCCAAATAAATTTTTCTTTAATTACCTAGGGAGACCAACAGCAAAATGTGTGATAAACTCGGTATGTAACCAAACACTTTGAAATCCTTGGTTAATTGCAATAATGCAATTCATCAATGCTGTTGCATGATGCATAATGTCAGTGGCCAACTACTCTTGCATTGTTAGTGAATTTCTTTAAATAACTACTAGTCCATAAGGAGGTTAAGCTTACTTTCCCATAAGAAACACCAGTAAAGATGTAACAGATTCGGTGCATTAAGTCCTTTTCACAATGTCTTGTTTTAAAATCTATTATTTTTAGTATAACTGTAAAACTCAGGTCATAAAATTGGTTACTTTAAATGTTAGGAAATATCTTAGGAAAGCCAGATCTACATTGTTCATCCCTGCAAAAAGTTTTTCTTCAATGAAAAATGAATGTTAATCCCTGAATTAGAATAATAACCAAATAAATTATGGCTCTGGTCAAGATATTATTAAAATATTAAATATGTAACCTTGGGTAGTGATCCCTCTACTCCTCTAACTAAGGTGAACATTTTCAATTTAGGGTAGAAGCGTGAAGACAAATCAGGACCTGTGATGATCCTTAAAATTATCTCAATGTTAAACTAATAGTACCCTTTCTTTTTTCTTTCTCTCCTTTTTCTTTGGGGGGGGGCATTGAGACAGGGTTTCTCTGTGTAGCCCTGGCTGTCTTGTAACTTGCTCTGTAGACCAGGCTGGCCTATAACTCGGAGATCTGCCTGAGTCTGTATCCGGAGTGCTGGGATTAAAGGGGTGAGCCACCCCCACCCCCGTTACTACTCTTGCATCATTGTTCTGTTCGTTACTTTGTTTTCATTGATGATTAGAGTTAAAAATGATTACATTGACTAGAGGATGCATCACTGTGCAGACATATTTAAATATATAGTGGTAGTTTGTTTTAAAC
Source organism: Peromyscus melanophrys (assembly GCA_902168415.1). Classification (NCBI taxonomy): domain Eukaryota; kingdom Metazoa; phylum Chordata; class Mammalia; order Rodentia; family Cricetidae; genus Peromyscus; species Peromyscus melanophrys. The sequence continues at coordinate 8,218 of CABHPR010155643.1, read as the reverse complement.
TTGAATATACACAATTTCTATATTTATCATTCTTTTATTTATCTATATCTTATTCCATTTTTTACAAATCAATTAATATTTATATGTTGCAAAGGAATGAAATTTTTAGTCAGCATGAGCAGCTATATTAATTTTTGTTTGGCCTGACAACTAGTATAGTCTCTAAACAATAGCTGGACTGAAGATTATACAATTTTAACATTCAATAAGATATACGTTAGGTGGACATTAAAGTTAAAACAATTTAATGAAATTCATACTTACTTCAAGGGTTTTTTTAATTAAATCTATTGGTTGTTGGTATCTGTGAACTCTTAAGAATAAACACCTGCAGTGCTTTATTATGTAAAAAGGTGGTTTAATTGCATCATATTTATCACAGACAAATCAAGCCCTATTCAGAAGGTAATAATGACAGAGTAATTGGATCAGTAATTGGTTCAGGAAGATTCAATATTGTACTAATAATCATAAATACTGATGTCTTCTGCTTTGATACAGGGGTGACATGCTAATATAGATTGTATTTGGAGCAATAAATATTAGTGAACTGGATCTTGAATTAAGGTCTAGATTCTAAGCTTAGTTACACTCATCAGAAGCTGCCGTAGAATGTATGCTCCCTTGAAAGCATATAGATCCTAGTTTATAATATAAATTCAGTCAATGATGTCTATTGGCTTTTCTTAACCAGGCATCTTTGAAACAAGCATCATTGATGAAGGGGGAAGTAGCAAAAGAATCTGTTTACTTGTCTTATAAAACTGATTATTTCAGGAAACAACATAGCTTTTACATTTCATTTAGCCAAGTTGATGTGGCTGATGTGACATGATGACCTGGTGAGCAAAATTATTCTCATGCCAGTCATGGAACGAGGAATAAGGAAATCTTTCCTATTCCATACTGTGTTCAGCTGACACTTGGCGGTCGAACAGGACTATTTCTTAGCTATTGTGGTGGCAGCTTTTCAGAGTTAGCCAAAGGAGGGGGAGGCCCATTATGAAGGAAACAATGATACTTATTCACTCAACACGGAAACTTGCCTTCTAAGAGCATATTGGACAGCTCAGGACTGGAACAAAATTGGCATACCCTTTTTATCAGTGGAACAGGAAACCAGGATCAACACGTCTGGCTTGGAATGCTGCCTACTGGTGATCTAAATGGGTATAGTCAGCCATTTGCCTAGTTTCTAAAGTTTATACGTACGAGTGTTGTTTACTGTTGTAAGCATCCTATCCCTCTGAAAATGGTCTGTTTTGAGGAAGCAGAGAGTGGTAACTTACAAGTATCAGTAAAGTATTCAATTTTGTGGTTATAATTTTTAATCTCTAAAGCAGATAACCCATTTAAGATAAATTGTGTTTATCTAGTAGGAGAGAATTCTTTGTTATTATTAATAAATTGTAGTTAATAGTATGTACAAAACCTATGCATAAGGCCCAAAGAATATGACAGGATGTAGAACTGATTCTTCCTGATGAAAAAAATAATATAAAGGATATGTTTCCTAAGAACATATGTTTCCTACAGAAGTCTATGGGACCAGAGAATCTATTGAGTGTGTTTATTTCATTACCTAGGTCTTTATATTTGAGTTCAGCTATCTGAAAATTTGGAATTTATATTCCTTAAAAAATTGTTATGGAGAAAATGATTATAAAACTTATCAGTAAATGCTCAAGGACAGACGTTGAGTTTACTTCACATCATTTACCTCTGTGTTAATTAGTTAATGAATCTTCAAAGGTAGGTTCTTGATCTGACTTGTGTGGCTGTACCAGAATGAGCAATTAATAAAATAAAGAAAGTTGTTTAGCTGATGGTTCTGGAGGCTGGAAAGGCTAAAACCAGAATATGACATCTAGTAGGGCCTTGGGGCTGTGTAATAAGAAGGAGCATGTGATAGAGCTGGTGTGTACAGAAGAGAAGCAAAGGAGATGTGCTCACTTTTCTAAAACCCCAGCAATGGTGCCGTTATTTCACCTACAACAGCTCTTTCTTCATGCTCTTGTTCACCTGCCAACATCACTCTTGAGTATCAAGCCTCCAACATGTGAAATTGGGGACACATCCCAACTATCACAGGCACAGGCAAGTGATGACCTTCTTGCTAAAGTCAGTAAGGAAGCAGTGGTAGGTGCACAGTATACTAGGAAGAAAAAGAGTCAGAAAATATTGTGTTTGTGAGATTTAAACAACCCAAAGGGTCTCATTTAAGGGATAAGCTTCAATGTTAGCTGGTAGTCTCAGCATTCCATCTCCACGCAAGGTATGGATGCTACTATTTTCTCAGTATAAGCCCAATTGAGACTCTCTAATGACATCCACATTGGCCCATTTTCTACACAGGTGTAAAGGATGTCATCATCTGCAGGAGACTGGGGTCACTGCCAAAGGCAATGATCCAACTCCACAGGCAAGGCAAACAGATCCTTTCAGTTTCTGAATCATAATGTGTCTGCAACACCTGAGCAGTGAAAAATCCTGTGAGGCCTTCATTCAATATCACAAGAATTTCATGTGTTTGCAGAACAGAGTGCCTCCTAAGTGAAGTGACTATTTATTATTAAGAATCTCTGAAAGGAAATCTGAAGTCAGAGAGCAGACAAGCACGCAGTCACACATTGGCCCAGCTCTGAACCACCTATGTTAAATGATAACTACTTCACAGGGTCCCATGTTACCTTAAACCCTACATGTAGTTGTGGTTCACTGGTTTAGTGACATGAATGAGAAGAATTTGCTGCACTTCCAATTTCTCCTTACACCTTACTTAGGCCCTCAGCTACAAATATGAACATTCTCACAACTAGTAGCTGACAATATTTCTCATCTCACTTCAATCACACATTGCAGACCTTATTGAGATCATTTAGTCAATGTTTCTTTCTTTTGTTTTCTCCTGATTAAGAACCTCTAGTCATATAAACTAACAAAACATCTGAAGCTGTGGCTGTTCAGTTCAAACTCAGCTCAGTCTCCAAGTGTCAGTCAGAAAAATGGGTAAATAAACATCATCATGGTGTATATACTGTTAAAGATTAGCACATTTGTAATTTTGTATGTTATTTTCTGGCCCTTAAAAAACAGTTGTACCATTAATTGAACAGTACTTTTGTTAAATTTGATAGATTTGAAGCATTTTTTCCAATGCTTACAAATTCACTTTGACATTTGAAAGCTATCTTGGGAACACCAGCTAATGTCTTCCTTAATTTGAACTCCTTTGGAGCCTTATCTGTGAGGTTGATATTTACTGTAGAAAACTAATTTTAATACTTACTGAATGTAATAACTTACACCCTTCTAAATCTAGTTTTAGATATCATTGTAACATCTTACTTCAAACTAGAAGGATTTTCATTTTACCTTTATTTAAACATTTGCCTTCATCAAAACATTATAATAATAAATATCTAACAAAACACAGTCATTTGTAACTTTTTAGAAAATCCAGCCTTAAAGAAAGAAGACAAACAATACTAAAATTTAATCTGTCCTTTGGGGCATGAGACAGCTTATAGGTCTAGTCAGCCAGCTAAATGACAGACAGAAAAGATCATGTGACAAGAGTCTAAGAACTAATTAATCTCCATAAGCTGGGAGGGAGGGAGGTAAGATGACTTGGAATCTGATTACGTTAGTGAATGTAAGGAGGGAAAATGCAGCATGTATATTTCATGTTGATTTTAGCCACCTGAGCCTTTAATGACATTTTGTACCTTTGGAGAAAACTCATATTCCATCTATATGTTAAAAGAAGAAGTATCATGATGCAAATGCTGTTAGTGTGTGCGTTACTCATTGTTTTAAGTACTAGAGGACTAAATCATGTAGGAGTCCTTTGTAAAATTTTCCAAGTATAAATAACCCCTGTGAAGTTGGTTTATTTCAGAAAGGAAATTATAAACCCACAGTTTAAAACAGAAATTGTCATAGATATTTGAAGAAATAATAACAATGATTCTCGGCATTGCCTTCAAAAAAAGTGAACAATTACACATATTTTGGCCAGTGAACATTGATGGATACATTTTTATTAGATCTTAAGTTAAAATTTAATTTAAATAATTAGTATATGATGTTTATTTCATTCATTGTGCTGAAATGGCTGTGAAATGTGGTGTGTGTGATTAAAATATAGAGATTTATAGTTTTACTAATAAACATTATTAATCAAAAATTGTATAAATCATCAGCTATCTACAAAAATGTCACAGAGAATGCCACATTTCAGCAGAACACAAGCCACAGATTACTGCCACCACATAATCCATTGCACATTGAATAGAAGTGGGACTTAGTCTCTTATTTTATTAATGCTAATTATTTTTTCATAGTATTATTAATAAATTTGTAGAGATAATATATCATAAAGTGGGACCTTTATTATTAAATTTTGCAGAAGCAAAGTTTTCATCAGTTAAGTAATATTTACTATTTTAAGATGAAAATATTTTATTTTTTAAGAAAAGACTGAATGCTATTCAATTTTACTCAGAATAAAAACTTTAGCTGAACCATACAGATTGCTCCTTCATTTTTTTCTCCAATGTCCTTAAGATGAATGTGCATGATACAGACAGCTGTACATGTAAAGATACACCACTGCACACAGTGTGGAAAATGAGCTGTCTGACTACCCAGGCCAATGGACTAGGCAGAGCACCAGAAACCAACAGTATATCACGTCAGAAATGGGAGACATTCCATCTGTCCTGATCTCTGCCTTTACATCCATCTAATATCCTCACTATCCCTTCCTATTAAGTGCTATCTTTCCACTTTGCCCTTTAAAGTATGGAAAACAATTCCTCTGCCCCGACTAAGCACTGAGAACAGCTATTTCCTGAGTTTTGAAGAATATATTTAGAAATTAAAAATGTAGTTGGTATCAGTTCAAATCTTATCACTAGGTTTTAGAATCAAGTTACTACTGCTTAAATATCTCAGGTCTACATTTCCAGTTATTGATGAAGTAAATCGTTTAAAGTGTTAAAAAAAATCTCTTCAGTGAGTAATTATGAATATACATGGCTAAGAGTAAATGAGAGTGAAAAATGAAAACTCTGATATCGTAGAACATTCTACAGTATTGCACCAAAGCTTTGCACCAAATATAAATAAAATCCTCTATGTACAAAATAATTTACAAATACATCTTTTAATTTATTCTAAAGAATATTTACTGGGTAAAAGAGCACATCTGAAGTATAAGAAATCATTCACTGCAGCAAATGCTAGTTTTAACTAGAATTCTATTTTTTGCCAAAGAATGATACACAAATGCCTGATCATGTCTCAAACTGTACCAGAAAAAAAATGACTCATTGACCACACATATTGGAACAGATAAAGCTTGCCACTCTGCTTAAGTAAAGTGAATTAAAGGATAAGAAAAATAAAATAAAATAAAATGAATAGAACATTCAAAGAAAAGGCTTCTGTAATAGTCTACCCTAAATTTCTTTCAACTTTCTTCTTTAGTTTTGATATTGTGGAATTGTTCAGTATTCTTAGAAATTCTGAGGTTCAAAATGATGCAACAGAAGAACCCTGAATGTTTTTTGGCTGATATTAAAGTACACTTACAGAGGATTTTTTTTAATGCAGTAATTTATATAATCAGACTCAGCAGTTAAGCCTGTATGTCCACGATCAAAATAAAATCCAAATTTTATTTTGAGTATCTAATTTAAGTTTCTTTTCCTTTTTAATTTCTTATCTCTTTTTCTGTCTGGCAAGATGTTTCCTAATACATGTGAATTTGGCTGGAAACTGAGATCTAGTTTGATAATTGATGAATAGATTTATAAACCACCATGACTCCAAATTGGTAGTCTGATGTGAGTGTTTATTTATTTGCTTATGTATGTACTTACTAATTCATTAATTCATCCACTTATGGACAAAACATTAGATAAAAATCCGTTTGAAAATACCTTAATGAGAAAGAAGGAAAGCAAATTCTCATTAATATAAAAATAACTTCAACTATTCATCCTGATTACAGGAAGTCCCCCATTGTGACAGAATATCACTTAACTTCCAAAAATTAGAAGCAGTGACAGCACACATTGTTTTAATGTCTGCCATATAATAATTTTGTGTAAAGAAAGATTGTGTGACCTCGTCTTTGGGAGAGCTTAAATTACCAATCATATATATATATATATATATATATATATATATCTCCTATTTCATTTCTTAGGTCTTGATTTTATATATTATTTTGTCTTTGTATTAACAAATATACTTGGCTATAATGAAAATAAACCTGCTGAAGTCTCTGAGGTCTGAGACAAGCTATAACACATTTCTGCACCACAGGGTGGGCTCATGGGATACCTACTGAGAAAATGCATGCCCACTGAGCATGCCCAGACTATTAAAATGAATTGACATGTTAATGCTGACAGGAAAAGAGCACAGGAGAGCTTGCTAAATTACTGCTCAGTCAGGCACTAGGAATTCCTGAGTGGTTAACTCCTGAGTAAAACCCGCAGCAAGCACAACAACAACAAAACTTTATTGTCAAATGCACCCAAACAAACACTAACAGGGTTGTCATGCTTGTAATCCACCTACCCATAAATCATATGGATTTTAATCATACCTGCCACCTTAGCTGTGTATCCCTGGGGAAATGGCTTTCTTTTTGCTTCCTCCTTCATTCATTTTCAATTATCTGGAAGCTGCTCCATGTGTTTATTTATTTATCTAAAGTTCACGTACAGTATGCACACACAAATTTTCTCTAGGGGTCTGGGATCAGGCAGATCATACAAGGATGCAGTGGCGCGAAGCAGCTAACATCTCACGTGAGTATACTCAGTCTCAAACCCTGCTTTGGACCATGATGACAAGGGAAGGGGAGGACAGAAAGTAATTAGTGTGTGAACAATGATTGATTATGTCTTAATATTCAGACCACTTTAGACCACTCTAGGTAGACTTAAAATAGAACATAACAGGAAGTCCACAGCTTTTGATAAGCCAGGAAAAGAAAACTGCCTTTGTGCCTGTAAGTCGTTTGTGTATGGGGAGGTGGAATAAAGTTAAACACCTATGCTAGATTATTCAATTCACTGATTGGATAATTGTACCAAGTTTCATCTATTAAGGTGAGCATAAGTAAATGACATCGGCTTCAGGCTATCAGAAAGCAGGTGAAGAAAGGGAAGCTGTACATTTCAGGTGGAATCATCCAGTCTTGCCTTACTGCGTCAAGAACAACTTCGGAAAATCCTATAACTTTGACTATTTAAGAAACGAGTAGTGCCCTATCTGTGACCTTTTTTCAACTCCAGGAAGTGAAAGAGGAGTGAGTACCTGTACATTGTGATGTCTGCACCCTTTTGACACAAACATCATTGTTATGAAGTGAAATTGGACAGAAATGGATATGTTAGACAAGACTTTTAACAGAAAACTATATTCTATGTCAGGCTAAATGATTTTTTTAATACTGTGAAGGTGATGATTGGGTGTGTGTGTGTGTGTGTGTGGGCAAACTGCGATGCCTTTTAAGCCCATTCTGATCCATACTTGCCATGCTGTGTATGAGCTCGTCTCTAGATATGATCTGTTTAGAACACCCATAGAAATTAAAAGGATCACATGGAGTTTGACATTTTGCAAAATGAAAGAATAATGGATTTATTATATTGTGTGGACTTTTCTCCCCTTTTAATAAAAATGTCTGACCCTTGGGAAGCTTGGATGGAAGTTTAGAAGTCTGAATCATTTTTCTTTTTTATATTCCAAAAAAAATACAAGAGTGCAATTTCCTCAGTTTCATATATCTTTTGATATTTCAAAAATTTAAGTTATCTTTCCTTCTCATAAATCAGAAACTAAATATCTATTGTTCCTAAAATAACTTGGTATTTTATACTGATTTAGAATCTTATATTTGCATGCTTAAATTATTTGCTCACTTTGCTTATTTACTTTAACTTTTCTTATACACTATGATGAAGACTATACCAGAAAAAAAAAACAATAATTTTGACCTCTGATCTCAGATCTGAACAGAATAACTAATGTATATCATATTGACATTAAATTTTTCATTACCAAAAAGTCAGACTATTTACGCATATTGTAAACCTAAGCAGATAATTTCAGCAGAGGAAGATCATTGAGCCAAATTTCATATGTATCTCTTTTAGGATTTCTCATGGTTTTATATTTTTTCTATTATCCCCTT